>JANHFN010007195.1:0-16042 GCA_032468175.1 Toxicocalamus goodenoughensis
CAACTCAATCTGCCTGCCTGCTTTGCCTGATTTTGGGTAAAAGTTGCTCTTTTTTAAATAAAAAATTCAATATTTACCTAAATATTTACAATATTTACATACAAGCCAATATTTACATACCAGCCAGTCACGTAACCACCAAGCCACACCCACAAATTAGGCCGCGCTCAGAGAACCGGTTGTTAAGAAAGTTGAATCCCACCTCTGCTTGATGTAGACGTGGCGTCCAACTTTTGAGAACTTTAAGATTTGTGGACTTCAACTCCTAGAATTCCCCAGCCAGACATGCAAATTTCTGCAAATTCAGAAAAAAGGATAAGCATCAGAAGTTTACTTTTGAGACACGATTGCACCTGATGTGTGACACACACACACACACACACACACACACACACACACACACACACACACACACTGAGGGGCATAGATATATTCCGTTTCTTAAAGATCATGATCCATTCACAATAAAAACAGAGCAAAAGAAAGTAGAACAAATTTGGAGAAGTGGTTAAGATACTGCCTAGAAACTAGGAGACAGTGAGTTCTAGTCCTTAAGCATGAAAGCATTGCTGGCTGGAGGATTCTGGGAGTTGAAGTCCAGAAATCTTGAAGTTGACAAATTTGGACACCCTTCGTCTAAAGACGACATCCCCATTGCCAGAAAGATTTTATAACCAGGAATAAAAGTGTATCATTTTTAATCTGAACTGTATTTTCTCCACGAGAATTGACTGCAACCCAACGGGATCATTAGGTTTAATTCACTGTCTTCTTCCTCAACAGGATCTTTAAATTTAGGGCACCACAAGTCTGGTAACTCCAGCATCTTGTCCAAGAACCCAGATGACAGCAAGAGAATACATTCAGGTAGAAGAAAATTGTACCCACTCTATGTTTTACTCTATCATCGTCATCATCTTTTAATGACCACATAATCCCATGCAGGGTGGAATCTGAGCAACTGAATGGATCTAGCAGTGTTTAATGGCCGGATGCCCTTCCTGTCACCAATGCAGAGTTTTTGTTCAGCAGATATTTTCTCTTTCTGCCCCAAAGAGAAATATCTGCCTCTAACTAGGATCAAACTCACAACCTCTCTAGGCCACCACACCACTCCTTCTATGTTTTACTCCATATAGAAAGGAACCTTTTTATATAGGCACCTTTTTAAAAGGTGGAAGTGATAATACTTCGTATTACATTCGTGAGGCCACGCTTGGAAGACTGCATCCAGTTCTGGTCACAACACTATATAAAAGATTGTCAGAGCCTATAAAGTGTGCAAAGACCAACCCAGATAAGAAGAAAATAAATTGTATGATGAATGGTTTGGTTGAGCAAGCTAGGTACGTCTCACCTATCAAAGAGAAGGAACAGGAGGGACATGATAGTTGTCTCCCAGTATTTGAGGGACTATCAGAAAAAGGGGATTGACGTAGTCCCCGAAATGCTGGACAAGAGGTAACGGATAGAAAATTATTAGAAAGAGATCCAGCCTAGAACAAAGGAGAAATTTCCTGATAGGTGAGAATAATTAATCCAAGGGTCTTCAAACTTAGCAAGTTTAAAACTTGTGGACTTCAACTCCCAGAATTCCTGAGCTAACATGACTGGAGGAGGGAATTCTGGGAGTTGAAGTCCACAAGTCTTAAAGCTGTCAAGCTTGAAGACCCCTGCCTTAATGGAATGGATTTATTAGCTTAACATGATAAATAGAATTTTTGAGGTACTTTGATATTGCAAGAATCATCTCTTGGTTTATTATCATTCATCCCATGGGTAAAATATGTGAATAAGAGCTGAAAAAAACTATTAGTTTTGGGTAACTGTTGGTGGAATTCCATTCAAGGATGGTTATATAATTCTCGCCTTTGTGCGAACGTTACAGTAAAAAGTTTTGCCATCTCATATTTGTTCCATAGCTATTGTAAGTACATGGTTTCTGGGTTATCAATTATTAAAATTCAATTTTAAGAGTATAGCGTTTGCATATTGTAGCTGGTACTGTGCAAGGGCAAAAGGGTTATTCCTCCTTGTACTCTTATTTTAGAATAAAATTCTCAAAAGCGATGTTAAATCTAAGACTGTTATGTGGGTCAGATACATCTGCACAATCAATGGGGAACATTAACGCCTGTAACTCCGAAACAGTAAAATTGAATAGCAGCAAACCGGCTGCCTTCCTTTTGCTTTTTATAATATTCTATTTGCCTAATTTTGACCCACCTTCCCATGGAGGAATTAATTTATATTAAAAGTAGCTTTAATTTTCATGAATAATTTATGGAACGTTTCCAAATGAATCTAATGCTATTGACTGGTATTTAAGGCAGAGGAGAGAAATTCCCAGTTCACACCGTTTTCTCCTTTTCATTTATGACATTCATTATTGCAAGATCATTCAGGCATGGTATAAGGTCTCTATAAGGCAGGGGTGTCAAACTCAAGGCCCACGGGCCGGCCTGGCCCACGCGCGGGGTACTTAGATCTGGACCGCAGGCTGTCCTGGAAACAGTGAAGGACCAGCCCGCAATGGCTCTGCCAGCAAAAATAGACTCCCAATCTCCATTTTCGGCTGGGATGGCCTCCTGCAACCCTCTGCCAGCCAAAACAGAGCTCGGGAGGGCAGAGCACTTACAGGGAGGGGTTGCAGGAGGCTGTCCCAGCTGAAAATGGAGATTAGGAGCCCGTTTTCTCTGGCAGAGCATTTGGGCTGCCATAAGCGCCCCTGACATGAGTGACATCATGCTGACCACACCCACCCTAGTCACAGCCCTCCCCCAGCCCTCCAAGGTCAAACACAACCCTGATGCGAATGAAATTGAGTTTGACCCCTCTGCTTTAAGGGGTTGGGCTATAAGGTCCCTCAAGGGTCCCTTCCAACCCAGTGATTCTATGTTGTATGAAATTATATCCTTCTAAAAATCAAAATGCTATAAGCAGCCGCCTTCTACAGTTCATAGAACTGTTTAGAAGAGAACAATGTACAAGCTCACTTGAGTCCATGTTGAAGCACTTGATGTGCCTGACTTTCTTAACCGAGGATTTGTTTTCAAGAAGTCGATTTTCTCCGTTTTAATCATTTTTTTTCCCCTTGGGAAGGAATGAGATTCTCTTTCCTTGCTCCCTTGGTTTAGAAGTATATGCTCTTCAAAATATGAACTTGTCCTTAGAGGATAAGCTTATCAAGAAACCTGATCGATCCCCTTGAATCAATGAGAAACAATTTCAGAAGAAGAGAATATGTTAGCAATGCAACCCTCCTTATCTGGAAAAAAAAAAGAACTTCACCATTTTGAAGAATAAAAGGAAATGCATAAGAATTTAACCCATTGCTATTGGAAATGTGGGACTTTCACATGATTTTAGCTAATATATATTCAATTGTTAACGGTCTTTCTCTTGGATTTAGCTGGGTGTTGTTGCTTTTCTTTATTTGTGTGTGCCTTTGAGTCAGTTTTTGAATACTGGTGGCTACCTGCAGATTTTTTGGTAAGATGTTTTTGAAGTGATTCCTTCAGTTAGGTCAACTATGGACTTCAACTCCCACAATTCCTGAGCCAGCTTGGTCTATGGCAGGGATGTCAAACTCACGGCCCACAGGCTGGATGCATTATGTGCTAGCCATACCCACCCCCGGATTAGCGAAGGGGGAAAAAGTTGCAATATGTCATGTGACAACAACTTGACACCGTGAGTTTGACACTCCTGGTGTCAATCATCTGGCCATTTGTGGAAGCATTGCTAACCCTCTTATTGACATATACTAAAACTGTATTATGCATTTCAGGAAGTAGAAATCTATTTTCCATCTTGCCAACATGGTGATGTGTGTGTGTGTGTGAGTATTTACAAAAACCTACAATCTTTAAACATAATGTGTTGCCATAGCTGATGGAGACACCAAAAGAATACCCTCCTATTCCAAATTACATTAAATGCTCAAATGTAGTAAGTGATTTTCTTTGTTAAAATTATAAGAGGAAAATCCAGAAAAGGAGGCTCAGATAAGCTTCTTTTGTTGGAGTAGCTATATATGTGTGACATGCCAAGAGTCAATGTAGTGTCAGGTGCAAAGAATCAGGACCATGCACCTAAAGTTCAATACTAAATTGGCACCAGATAAGGATCAATAGAATTCAAGAGGGTTGTACTTAGACCATTTGTGAGAACATAAGGATTTCAGGCTGATGGCTAGTTTAATTCCACCCCCCCAGCTCTTCCTGCTCTTCTACGTCTAGGCCAAGGGTCTTCAAACTTGGCAAATGTAAGACTTGTGGACTTCAACTCCCAGAATTCATAACAGGAGGAGCCAACATAACAGGAGGAGAAATTCTGGAAATTGAAGTTCACAAGTCAAGCTGTCAAGTTTGCAGACCCCTAGTCTAGGCATTTTCTGAATTTTTTGGCACGCTGAGACCAAAAGGTTTGCCATCATTGATGTGGGGCACGTTTTTTCTTGGAAAAGCCTTATCTTCATTCTCTCCTTCCAATCTTTTGTCTCACCTGCCTGGAAGAGCCAAATTGCTATCCAGCTAGTTGGCATTCCAGTTGCTGTACTCAACCTTCAGAGCATTTTCATGTTGTAACTGTTTATGAGACTGTGTGTTTGCTTTCTACGGGCTACCGGGGGACTTGTAATTGGGCCCCAAAAGATGTGCCCGAAAAAGATAAATGGATAAACAAGCCATTTCTAAGTTATATGAACAAATCAGCTGTTTTCATCTGATGACTTTTCAGCAGGGGGTTTTGTGTAAAGGAGATAATTTGGAGTGTCGTACTATAGTGGTGTCTTAGAGCAGGACTTCCCCAACTGGGCAACTTTTAGAAATGAGGACATTAATTCCCAGCATTCACAGCCATTCTATTTTAGCTGAGGAATTCTGGAGCTTGAAGTCTACACATTTGGAACTTATCCAGGTAATAAATATTAATTAGAGACTTCTGTTCTCTAATCAACCTACTATCATAGTTTTTTTCAGTACCTAAACCAAGATAATGAAGTGAAATGCCATTAAATATTTTCTTGGCCTGCACTTTGCTCATGTGTGAAGGATTTACATGGAGTCGGCCCATCTGCTGGACTAAATAGAGATTGGTATATTTGACAGCATGCCGATCTCTATTTGGGAGCAATGTTCCGCCTGAAATAAAACCTTGAGCATAACCAGTTGTTGCAATGTTCAAGTCTTTGCCTTGCTTTTACTAGAGCTCCATTAATAACTTTACTCACGTGGACAAAGCCCCTTGATTGTAACATATAATCCCATGCAAATAGTGATCCCAGCCACATGATGTGGTATGTCACACTATTGGGGGTTTGAGTTAATAGTCTTAATGGATGAATAATATGGCTATCCTTTGATAGTGTTTTTGCAAGAAATATAGACATCAGCTGCATCAGGGTATTGAACACATTTAAAGACCCAACTCCATTTATTTTAAATATACTTTCTTAATAAGCATATACATTAAGAAATTCGGCTTTGTCTTAAAAGTTGCTGTTTTGTTTATGCTCCCCGCTTGTGTAGGAACCTCCAAACGTATAGTAATATGGCAGTTTTCTGCAGGTACATTCACATGCTCTGTATTAGCCATTGATCAAACTGTCCTGCTTCTGTGCAAAACATGCTGCAAACTGCAGCCCTAACAGACATGTAACACCACACATAGTGTCTATGAAATCTCCCGTTGCCTGTTTGTTCTTACGGCCATTGATCAGGTCAATCCATATTGATCTGGTTAATCCAGAGAGATCTGGAAGGTCAGTTTTTCTCCTAGAAAGTCTTAACCGAGATTGGTAGCATTTTTGCAGGATCTCCAAAGAAAGCTTTTTTCTCCTCTGGGCCTTATTAAACTAGAGATTGTGGGCGTTGAACTGGAGACCGCTGTATATAAAATAAGTGCTGTATCGCTGACACTTTATACCAGAGGTCTCCAAACTTGGCAACTTTAAGACGTGTAGACTAACTCCCAGAATTCCTCAGCCATAGCTGGCTGGCTGAGGAATTCTGGGAGTTGAAGTCCACATGTCTTAAAGTTGCCAAGTTTGGAGACCTCTGCTTTATACTTACACTTTATTGCAGAAGAAAGGGGACAATACAGAACAACAGACTTGGAAGTTGGTTATAATTTGTCACAGTTGGTTATAATTTGTCACAGTTGGTTATAATTTGTCACAGATGCCTGATATCAAAAGAATGACTGCTAAAGCAACTCATCCCCATTAGAAAAGAATTGAATCCAGACCTCAAATATTCTAAAAGTTAGAAACATTGATTCTTAGTGTGAGTTCCAATTTCAGCACATCAGTCCAGGTTATGTCTAAATTTCAATCCAACCAGGTGCTTTTAATGGCAGACAGCAGTACTGAAATATTTAAGGCCACTGATGATATAATAGAAGCAGAGGGAGTTTATTATGAATGCTGACTAATCCATTTCCATGTGTTTTGAATTCTCACTGGAATGTATCCATTGGAATTATTTAAACCATATGAATTGCCAGTCAGCAGTATACGATATTAAAATAACCAAAATCTAATTTAACACTGGAGAAAATTATTTTATTTTGGTTATGAGACATGCATAATTAATATCATATTCAGTTTTCATAGTGGCTGTTCCCTTTTGCTTTCTTGACACCACAGTGAAATCCACAAGTCATCATTTATACTAATTTGTTAATTGGAGACATGATTGAAATGCAGAGTCCTAAGAAAGGAAGTGGGAAGGAATAACACAAGGTCAAAGCTGCTAAACACACATTTAGTTATTGAAATCAAATATAATCCCAATGTCAGCACCGATTAGCTGACAAAATGGACTTTATTTAGGATGGTTCTTCCCATTAAATATCTATTTTGAAAGCTAGGTTTTCCACTATGACAGTAAGATGCAATCTTTTCCCCTTAATTTTTCCAAGAGGAATGACCTGCACATTTACAGAGAAGGAAGAAAAAACCTTTTTATGCCCACCATTGGGTGTGTGAATTGGGACAAAGATGTCAACCTTAAATCCCAAAGGTACTTTTTCAAGAGGCAACTGAAGTTTATTTTTCCTTGAAGACACATCACTTTTCATCCAAGAAGCTTCCAGAACTGAAGAAGCTTCTTGGATGGGAAGTGAAACATCTTCAAGAGAAAACGAAGGAAGCAACTTTGGGACAACCAAGACCTTGAATGCCTGAGAGACTCCATACACATATCAACCTAAGATTTGTCAGCCCTGTGAGGTAAACCCAGTCAAGAAAGAAGCCACATGTCTGGAACGATTGGCTGTAGTAACAGAATAACAGCGTTGGAAGGGACCTTATAGGTCATCTAGTCCAACCCCCCTCCCAAGCAGGAGACCCTACATCATTTGTGACAGATGGCAGTCCAGTTTTTTCTCCAAAGCTTCCAGTGATGACGCTCCCACAACTTTTGACAGTGATTGTTCTCACTGTCAGAAAATTTCTCCATATTTCTAGGTTGAATCTCTTCTTGATCAGCCTTTTTTTTTTGTACCTACCCCAGGGAGTCTGAGTATTTTAATAATATTTCCATGCTTCCCTAGGATCAGCACATGCTCCCTCATCAGTTCTTGTCTTAATATTTTCTGAATGGCTTCTCCCGGCTCATCTCCAAGGCTCCTCACACACTCTTAAATCTCTTATATGGGGACCTTCTTTAATGTTAACATCAACCATGTGATTTCAAACTGAAGTTCAACTGGGTCAAAGTCGCAAAGTGAACTTCCCTGGCTAAGGGTAGATTTGAACCCTAGTCCTTGTTCAGCACCTTAATCCCTATAGTATAGTGAGTCTCAGTTACTGGGAACAAAATCCTACCATGCTTAATGTAGTTTGGTTCCTAATTAGTAAGCATAGGGTTGTGGGGAGGCAGACAATAAAACATACAGTATTTGGATGCTGAACATCTTGCTAATATGATTAGTAGATGGATTAATTATTCATTATTTTCATACTTTCCAATTATAGAAGTTCTCACCTTCCTAATTTGGGCAATGATCTATGTTTAAAACTGATTGAAGCAACAATCTGGCATAGTTATTAAACTTTCAGGTATGGTTCAGCTTGGCATAAAGCCAAGTAATTTGGGAATGTAAGCCCAATAAATACTTGATTGTTTTATGTAATGAATGTGTACTTCTCTGCCTTAGAAGGCCTATGTTTTTGTAAACCCATGAAGTAATCACCTGAAAGATCTTCTAGATTAATTTGCAGTAAAAAGGGAGTTTTATGCATATTTGCTCAGTGCGGTAGCTTCCTTGAATAAGGCTCGTTTTGTATCGAGAAGCGTATTCCAAAAATTTCAGATCAGATTAGAATATCACCGTTATCACTTTAGGACTGGTGAGGTGGCCTAGAGATGGTGCTCTCGCCTCACAATTAGGAAGCTGTGAATTTGATCCTAGGTAGAGGCAGATATTTTTCTGGGCACACTGAGAATATATCTCCACATTGGCAACAGGAAGGGCATCCGGTCATTAAAAAAAACCCCACTCTGCTAGCTGCATTCAGTTGCCCAAACTCCACCCCGCAAGGGATTATGGGGTCGTTAAATGAAGATGATGATTAGAATATCATTCTTAGCTATTGTTTGCTTGTGGGTAATTTATAAAATAAAGCCCAGGTGGCTAATGCTAACTCAGAAATCATGGTTGCAGTGACTTCTTTCATAGTAAGAAACCACATTATGTTGCGGCTTTCCCCAGTGGGTGCTCCTAACCCTTATAACTATGAGGTGCTATTCCAGAACCAGTTACAGATAGTCCTCAGTTTACAACCACAATTGAACCCAAAATTTCTCTTGCTAAGTGAAACATTTGTTAAGTGAGTTTGCTCCATTTTACGACCTTTCTTGCCACAGTTGTTAAGTGAATCACTGTAGTTGTTAAATTAGTCAAACTGTTGTTAAGTGAATCCAGCTTCCCCATTGTCAAAGGGGATCACGTGACCCCAGGACACTGTAACCGTCATAAATATGAGTCAGTTGCCAAGTGTCCGAATTTTGATCACATGACCATGGGGAATGCTGCAACGGTTGTGTGAAAAATGGTCATGAGCCACTTTTTTCCAATGTTGTTGTAAATTTGGTCACTCAGTGAACTGTTGTAAGTCAAGGACTACCTGTATTTTGTTTCTGCCTTGCAATCTGTTGTCCCTGTAACTGATGTTCTCCTTTTTTCCTTTTAGCCAGGAGGAGTTACCAGTCCACGATGCAGCATCTGAGAAGGTAAGCAGCCCCTTGCTGATATATGGTAGATAGCAATGCATGTTTTAGAAGCATCTAGACCTGTTCTGCATGTGAAAGCACTCAGTATGAATGTACTCAGTATCTGCGTGGCTAAGAATTGAACAACAACAACAACAACAACAACAAAAAGGCTAATTTTCTGATCATGCTAATGGAAAACCTGCCTAGCCCAATCCTCCTCTTTTATCCAAGTTTTAGAGAAGTTTGGTATAGAAACTGGGATATGGGATTCTAATTTATGCCAAGTCAGCATCATTGAGTCCATCGTTACCAGCCTTCTTCACACTTTGGAAATGTATTGAGCCATCGCCTTCAAAATTATGACCTAGCATGTCTGAGATGTAAAGGAGGTAATAATTTGAGAGCTCTGGTTTATCGGAGTAGTCAGCCAAAATGCAAAAACACTGGGTACTGAAGTGGCTTGCCTGAATCTGCTTGTAAGATTGGGTAAGATCATTTTTTTAAAAATATTCCGGCATTTTGAGGAGAAACTGGAGCTGGTTATGGCACTGTAGCAAGAGTTGGTACATTCCCACGACTTTCTGACTAACTAGTTTTGCTCTGACTGATAAAGTTGCTTGGATGAACAGTGAAATGTCTCACATTAACAAAATTTGGTCCAGTTGCCATGGTTCAATTGTAGACACCTTTGGCCTGGATCATTTGAGTTTCCATTGACATATTCTGGCATTCTGTTCGATTCTAACTGTTTAGCGTGAGTTTGCCTGGAAGGTGATGGGAAATGTAGTCCGGCACTTTAGAGCACCATGTAGAACAAGACACAGCTGCAGGAAGTAAATTTTTGGCCTACAGCAACCACATGGATGGTTGCTACTTCTAACATATAAGAATGGTCCTCCTGAATTGTTTATAAGTAGCATCCCTATGAACAACCATTTTTGGTTGCCCTGCACCACTTTAAAATCATCTATGCTTCTATATAGCATTGTGTGTTGCGGATATTAGTATTTCTGAATCAGTTCTAAGAGGATTTCTGTCTAGTGATTTGCTTTAACTCTTTTAATTGAAATTTCCCATTCATAATGCTGGTTAACCTCAATCCCAGTTCCAGTTGGTCTACATCAAACAAAAGTTAATCTAGATGTAGGGCAATGTTTTTTTTCAAACTTGGCACGTTTAAGAGGGGTAGGGGTGTATGTGTACTTCAACTCCCAGAATTCCCCAGCTAGCTTGGTGGAGTGAGGAATTCTGGGAACTGAAGTCCATGCATCTTAAACTTGTCAAGCTTGAGAAATACTGCCCAGCCAAACTTTACTTCTTTGTTAAATGCAATGATAAATATTGATCTTTGTCAAGAAAAGGACTCTTAATTATTGCCCTCCTTAATTTAGTGTATCCTTTCCTGTCAGTTTATATATAGTCTTCCTTTCTGGAATAAACGTTGTTTTTCCGGCCAGTAGTTAATATTTCAGAAAGGAGGTAATTGAGAGGGGATGGAAGTCATTTGAAATGCTGTTTTAAATGTTGAAATGCCAGATGTTATTGCGCTCAATTACTAGCTAATATGCTGTGACTGTAATTATGCAGTGAAGTGTTGCCAAGTTAGAGTCAGAGGGATGAGTGAGGTTGTCAGCAAGTGGTATTTGCAAAATAATTCAGCAACCTGAACAATCAGAGCATCTCTTGTATATTTGACACTCTGAGGAAAAATCAGAGGTTATATAACCCAAGCTCTGTAAGTCAAGATTGAATGCTGTCTAATTCTAAATCATTGAAGTTTTCTCTCAGAGAGAAAAAAAGTTTGCTTACTATTTGGAAAAATGTGTCTATAGAAACAGACTATTCCATATTCAATTGCCTAATGAATGATTACAGAAGCCAGAACTAGTTTGGTCTAGTGGTTAAGTCACCTGGCTTGAAACCAGGAGACTGTGAGTTCTAGTCCCATCTTAGGTATGAAAGCCTGTTGGGTATCTTTGGACCAATCATCAGGAGATAATGAGTTATAGTCCCCACCTTAGGTATGAAAGAGTATATCAATTGTATAGGATGTCTGTTTTTGTTTTATTTTTATAGTTTTCTTATGTATAATATACACTGAAGATGATGTTTAATTTTGTTGTAACGAGGTACAAGTTAAGTTAAAAGTTAAGGTCTGCTGGACGATTTGAGGCCAATCACCAGAAAGTAGTGAGTTCTAATCCTGAATTAGGCAATGAAAGCTAGCTGGGTATCTTTGGGCTAACCACGATCTCTCTCAGCCCAACTTACCTCACAAGGTGGTTGTTATGGGGAAAATAGGAGGAAGGAGTAATATGTATGTTTTCCACCCTGAGTTATAAAAAAAGGAAGTTGGAAAATAAATAAGTAAAATAAAAATACAGAATCATTTTGCAATTGTACAATATTTATGTTTTTAAATGAAGAATTACTGTAAAAAAAGTATGATTCTTTTCCTGGAAAGATGTAATGACATGTGCATGACTTAAGGTTTTGAGGAAGTTATTTTTGTAAATCCTTTAGTAAATTACAGGTTCTTCTCAAATTTTTTTGCCACATTCTAATTTATAAAGAAAGTCTGTAATTCCTGCTTATTACTTACAGTTTAGCTAGGAACCCATTGTAGTTTAAGCACCTGCCTTACAAGTATCTATTCTTTTTCAGCTTATTTTATTTTTATTCATCACGCCCTTTGCACCAGCATGCAAAGTACAGAAAAGATGTAAGAATGAATAAGACACAGAAGTTAAGATATATGATGAGAAAAAAAAAATTCAGCAAAACTTAGTTTTGCTAATCTTAGCCACCCCTTCTGGCTTTGGTCAGGTGATACGTTCTTTTTTAGGAAGATGTAGTAGGAAGATGTAGTAGCAAAGACATTCCCTGATAATGACTAGGGGGCAACTGATTAGTTTTGTATATTGTGACCATGTGGTCAACACAACCCACCAACACTACCCAAATCCAGTTGTACCTCAAGGACCACTTCATCACAACGAATGGGTTCAAATTCTTCTAATTATAGTCCGCCACTTTGTACCTACTGATCAAGAGGATATGTAAAATAGGGGTTCTCCTTAACAGATTAGAAAGTTGCTAGAAAACTGTAGAGCTTCTAGAATTCCTTCTACAACTTTGCAAATGATTGAGTTGTGTAAACCTTGTTATTACCAACCTGGATGAGCTAATGCATGCTTTCCACAGTCATTTCTCAACGAGAGGATAGATAATCGCGGGCACTGTAGTTTGAGTTTATTGAAGTGTTGTGAAGTGCTCTAAAATTACGATAATGATATCTTTCTTGACACAGTCATTACTCAGTATATCTTAACCGACATGCCTAGCTATACCAAAGTATTTAAACTAAATTACACATCTCGAAGGGGTGCGGCCGAAGAGCTGCATAATTTTCATTTCTTTGCTTTTTGTTGGCACGGCTAGAATCTAGAAATTATTGAGGGACGTTTGTGCACAAAGCCTTAAATTATCAAACTGTTTACTTGAAAGGATGTTTCTGAAATTGGCAGGCTTCAAGGGAGAAGTGTCTCCAAACACTATCATATTTGGTTGCATTGTTGGGTCCTAGCGTATAAAATTATGCTCTAGCAGAGCCACTTCTACAAAAGGTAACATGCAGGAATCTTAGGTCTTTGGCTGTCTTACGAGGGAAAGAGCCCGTCCGATTGGGCTCCACTGCTTTAAAGCAGTGTTTTTCAACCTTGGCAACTTTCAGATATGTAGACTGGTTGGAGAATTCTGGGAGTTGAGGTCCATCCACCTTAAAGTTGCCAAACTTGTAAAATGCTGGCTTAAACATTAAGAATCCCTTACCTAGGCTGCAAGAATCCAAATACAGGTAGTCTTCAACTTAAAACCACAATTGAGCCCAAAATTTATGTTGCTAAGCGAGGCAATTGTTAAATTGAGTTTTAGCCCATTTTGCAACATCCCCCCTCCCAGGTCTTAAGTGAGTCACTGCATTTGCACAGTGTTTAGAATGCAGTACTGCAGGCAAACTCTTACCCACCGTCTGTAGTTCGATTCTGACAGGGCTCGCTCAAGGTTAACTCAGCCTTCCATCCTTCCCCTGGTGGGTCAAAAGAGGACCCCAGATTGTTGGGGGGGGGGCAATAGGCTGAGATTGCAAACCTCCCAGAGGATGCTGTAAAGCACTGTGGAGCAGTATATAAGTCTAAGAGTTACTGTTATTGCTACTTAACAGCACAGTTATTAAGCGAACCTGGCTTCCCCATTGACTTCATTGGTCAGAAGACTGCAAAAGGTGATCACATGACCCTGGGACCCTTCAACCATCCTAAATGCCAGTTGATCACGTGACCATGGGGATGCTGCAACGGTCATAAGGGTGAAAACTGGTCGTAAATCACTTTTCCCCAGTGCCATTGTAAATTCGAATGGTCACTAAACAAACAGTTGTAAGTTGATGATTCCCCTGTATTTAATAGATGGCAGCACAATAAGTTTTCAATAGCTCTTTCCCCGTCCATCAAGCCTCCTTGAGTTTACTACCAGTCCTTCGTTCTGAAAATCCAGTGCCTGAACACCGATTCCTGGAAGTATACAAGTGATAATACAGGTAGCAGTGTGAAGTACTATCATTAGAAAAGCAATAGTGAAAAGATCTTGCTATGCTAAGTGGAGCCGTAATCTCTCACAAGCAGTCTCAAAAAAAAGGGGATGATGATCTAAAAATAGAGTTTGGTTAGGCTGGAGAATCACTTGCCACCTATCCCTTAATACCCAGAGACTTCTGTTGGAGAAACCCAGCATATTTCTTGGAATTGAAAGTATTATTGCCCAGGGTACAGAAAATAATCCAACGGTTAAAAATATATTAAATTTTCGTTAAACTCCTTTGTACAAAATTTGGTTTAAAAAGGCCTTTCATGTGGAGTGGATGGTAAACACACACACAAATTCAGCTATAACTACTTCCTCATTTGCTGGAAATTGCAACTCCTGTGCTGTTTAAGACAAAAACCTAGGAGAGGGGTCTGTTCAGTTGAGTGGGCCTTCCATTTGATTTAAAATATTTGCTAGTGATTTAAGGCTATTAAAAAACTTCACAATGTCTGTTCCTAGATACTTATAAATGTTGAAAGAAGAATGCTTGAGAGTATTTGAAGTGGAGAGAATAATGGCCTCTGATTTTATTTCAGCAAAAGCAGCTTGAGATTGAAAGAACTACAAAATGGTTGAAGATGTTAAAAAGCTGGGAGAAATACAAAAACACGGATAAGGTAAGTTTGAGCATTTCCTTCAGCAATTGTAGTTATTGAATGCAAAAGTACAAATCAGGTGGTGTAGCCTTGGACTTTTTTACCCACCTATTGTGATATTTGCTAAAAGAACCAAGTGCAAAGAAGCTGGATTTCAGAATTTCTGAATTATAAATATTTCAGAAATGCTGGCTTATAATTGTGGAGTAGGAGTGGAAAAATCTACATCCTCGTGACCTCACGTTTGGATTGCTGCAGTCTCTTCTACATGGGGCTGCCCTTGAAGAGCATTCGGAAGCTTCAACTACAGGTCGCCCTTCACTTACTACCACAGTTGAGCCCAAAATTTCAGTTGCTATGCAAGATAGCTGTCAAGTGAATTTTGCCCCATTTTACGACCTTTCTTGCCACAGTTGTTAAGGAATCACTCGCAGTTGTTAAGTTAGTAACACTTAAGTTAGTGAATCTGGCTTCCCCATTGATGTGGCTTGTCAGAAGTCTGCAAAAGGGGATCACATGACTCCAGAACATTGCAACCGTCATAAATATGAGTCATTGGCCAAGCGCCTGAATTTTGATCATGTAACCATGCAATGCTGTTGTCACTTTGAACGGTCACTAAACAGTTGTAAATCGAGGATTACCTATAGCCGTGTTGGCGAACCTATGCCACGCGTGCTGGAAGTGGCACGCAGAGCCATTTCCCCCGGCACACAAGAAGTCACATGGAAGAGACCCACTGTGCATGCGTGCACCGCCGCCCAACAGCTGATTGTTGGGCATCTGGCGCACATGCGCAGGGGGCAGAAGGGGGTGCGTGGGAGATGCGCGCCCATGCGTAGGGACGTGCTGCGCATGAGGGGGAGAATTGCATGCACAGGTGCATGGCACACGAGAATCATGTGCAGGAGGCATGGGAGGGAGCACGCATTGCCTTCTGGGTGCTGGCACGCAAGCGCGCGCAAGCAATTATCAATTCAGGAGCCAAAAAAGTTTAGCCACCATTGACCTATAGAACAGAACACAGCTGCATGGATAGTAAATGCATATATAACACCACTGGTATGTGAATTGCATTGGTTGCCAGAGTGTTTCCAGATGCAGTTCAAGGTGCTGGTTGTCACTTTTGAAGCCCTTCATGGCTTGGGACTGAGTGACCTGAGGGACCATCTCCTCCCAGTTGTTTCCACCCATCTAGTTTGGTCTGGCAGGTTGGACATTTCACAAGCCTGTCATCCACGAACTGTCAGCTGGTGGGCGATAGACAGTGTGTCTTCTCAGCTGTAGCACCAGCCTTCCAGAATATTCTCCCTTCTTAGATTGCAATGGCCTTGACCCTGTTGGTCTTTTACAAAGTGGTGAAGACCTGGTTATGTGGCCAGGCTTGGAGCCCTGAGTTATAATGTTCTTGGTATATATAATTTTGGTTTCTTGGTTATCCTCTCCTCTCTTGCCTCCTTGCCCCATCCTCGCCCTCCTTCCCTCCCCCTTCTCCCCTCATCTTTACCCCTTCTCTCTCCTATTCTTATCCCTTTCCTCCTTTCCTCCCCCTCCCCTCCCCTTCCTTCCCCTCCTCTCCTC
>JANHFN010007195.1:36164-53247 GCA_032468175.1 Toxicocalamus goodenoughensis
TCCTCCGCCTCCTCCTCCTCCTCCTCCTCCTCGATAAACCTCTAGCTTTACGTGTTACCATCAGTTTACACCCCGTTGGGGTTACTGTTGAAGGTGCAGTGCATTTTAAGAATATCGGAAAGACCCCAATCTCACGTTGGAGCCCCATGGTGATGGCAGTTGGCCTTTTCAGCCTTTATTCCAGATTTTTCACTTACCTTGTTTTTAACTACTGACATCTATTTGCCACCTTGTGCAAGAACCCAGTTTTCTTACCTTCAAGACTTTGTCACAGCTGTCCTTCCCTTCCCTTGTAAAATCAGAATTTTAAATCTGGAGATTAAAGCAAACTGTGTTATAACAACATGTTCTAGCATGCCTTGAGTATCATTAATAGCAAATATAAACACTGTTGGGCTTCTCGGGATCTGCAAAACATGTTTCCTGGAAGGAAAACAGAACATTTCAGACCTTTGCCCCTTCCCTTCATCTGCTTTCTGATTTCAAACTTGCTTCCATTTAACCTCCCTTCACAGTTTCTCCTGCTCATCTTATTCCCTCCACCTAGTTGTTTTTTTCCTCCACTCCTCCATGCTTTTAGAATACAGACATGCCTACAGCTAGCTTGAATGGCAGGAAATAAATGCAGCCGGGCTCTTTTCTTGTCCAATCCATGACATTCTGTTGGAGCATAAGGTCCATCGCTTCCAAAACTCCTCCAACAGAAATGGATTAAAAGAAAGTGGAGAGACATCTATATTTCTAAGCGAATAAGCTAGAAAGAACTTAAGACTAGCTGTCCTCTGCTTTCAAGCATTATTTCGGGGTGTGTGTGGGGGGGAGGAAATGTGATTTTCTGACTACCCATAATTTCTCTGCCAGCTTGTGTGTATGAGAGGTCCTTGGTGCACTGTGAACTTAGGTGTTTTTCTTGCAGACGTTTTATTACCCAAACTAAATTAACATCATCACCGCTAGCCCTGACGACAGTTACCTAGTTTGGGTAATGAAACAGCTACAAGAAAACAATCACGCTTACAGCAGCAAGAACCTCTCATTTCAACCCTGAGCTACAAACATTCTCACTGGCTTGTGTGTGTGTGTGTTTGCACACCCCTCTCACACAGGCGTACCTTTTTCTCTGAGTTGGTATTTTTGTAAAACAGGCATTTTGATGCACCCTACTTGGGAATCAGGTGGGTGGTACGTTCTGCTCCACTTCCTCGTTGGAGTCTCTTCTTCTACTTAAGGGTCACAAAAACATCCTTGTCTCCCTCCCAAAACATCCAGCCCATTTCTTGTCTTGTTCATTTGATCCAGGGAGTAGCTGCTCTCTTTATCTTAAGTGTCATCAGTTCTGGAGTCTTTATCTTCTCATCCCAGGTTCGTCTTTCTTTAATCCTTACCTACAAGCAATTTTACTCATCCTTAAGGATGTGTGTCTGCCTTCTTTTTTTTTTTGAAGACATTACCTCACTTCAGTGCAGAGACAAGTTCTCCCAGGTAGGTTGGGGATGGGAGGGCTCCTGTCTCAAGGGCAACTGCAGGGCGAACCTGCAGTTTGCATATGTAAGCAAAGAACAGCTGATATGTAACTTTAGCAAAGTCTTGGGTTTCAGGGTAGGAGAGAAGGACCCAAAAATGACAATGAGCCAGCAGGAAAAAATTGAGCAGCGAAACTTCAGTCTTCAGTGCCCTGATACTTCTCTGTGTGCCTCTGACACCTTTTAGAGGACAAGATGAAACAAGAATGCATCAGATAACAGGCGTCTCTTTAGTAGGAAGGAAGGGTACCAAAACAGACGTTTCTTCTTCGAAGACAGACTTCATTAGAACCCCGATGACTGTTAAATTACCCTTTTATTTGCTGCGGAAATCTCTAGTTCATTTTTCCTTGATCCAGCCTCTCTGAGACCCTTTGAATTACAAAGAATCATAGGTTTGAAGAGTCCACCTGGGAAATACACTGATCTCAGGGATTCTTAGGTGTGCCATCATTTCCTCAACAAACAGCAAATATGAAACTTTTTGGATATTGAAATGAGAAGAAAATAATTCACCAGGAATTGCAAAAATGAGATTACCTCCAGGAGAACGCTTTGTCCATTGTAACACCCTGATTAAGGAATTTGGCTATTTTTTTTCTGTCACCAGGCAGTGATAACTTCTTCCTAGCGTTTCTCTTTCAATCGCATGTACTTCGTTTTAAAATCACAATTGTCTGGACAGTATAGCTGGCTAGTGTTTTTTTCAGTCGTCTTCTCAACAAAAATCTGGTCTCTTGACAGTGTGAACTCTTGGTCTCCAAGCTTGCAATCTAATATGAAAGGCTCCAGATGTTCTCTACTTGGCGCCTTCTACATTTGAAGCATGGGCAACCATGAAACAAGACCAAACATTCCATGTCCGAAACATGAATTGAAACAAGACCTGAAGTGCCCCGTTGGTTACAGATTCCGAGAATTGTAGTCTAGTACATCTCGCCGGCAACAGATAATGCTTGGATACTCAAAGCCCAACCTCAGCGGGACACACAATACTTGGGGGAATGACTTCAGTTTGACTTCTCAGTTTTTTTTCTCTTGGTATTGTGATATTTCCCGGGTTGAGCGGTGCAGTGGCCTAGAGGTTGGAGCTCTCCCCTCACAATCAGGAGGCCGTGAGCTCGATCCTAAGTAGAGGCAGATGTTTCTGTCTCTGGGCACAATGAATATATCTCTGCTGAATATAACTCCGCCTTGGTGACTGGAAGATCATCCGGCCAGTAAACACTCAGCTCCATTCAGTTGCCCAGACTCCACCCCGCAAGGGGTTATGGGGTCATTAAAAGATGATAATGATTGTGATACTCCCTGGTTAAGTAGCAAAATCAATTAATTTCAGTGTGGAAAAATGCTGCTTTTACAGGATTTTCTTAGACAGTTGATCAGTGAATAATCCCCTTGAAAAATAGCAGTATTTGCTTCTGAACAAAGAAGAACTCCAAGCTAAGAGAACTACAACATAGAGTTAGCCCCCAATCCTTTCTGCTCTTTTGCTTAATCTGTCGTTCAGTGCTCTGGGAAGAAAACTCTTTTGTAATAGAGCTTGCCGACCTCAACTTTTCCTGGTAAGTCTGGGTCCGTCCCATCAGAACATCTCCGGAAGTTAATTAAGCTTGGTAGAATTCTCCATCTGGTGAGATGGTTTATGATGCTTTGAGCTTCAGAAGCTGCCTGGGCAGACTTTGGTCTCTTATCAAACAAGAGACCTGGTTTAGGCAGTGTTGTGGGGGCAGGGGCTGGGCACAAAACTCCATCTGGAAGGGAATTGGTTGGGTATACTTGATCCTTTTCTAAGCTCTCCTTCAGAGTGGAATGGAAGAGATTGGTTTTTGAGGATTTGCTGTTTGTGTATGTGTGGGGGGAAAAACCAGTTCTGTTTAAAGCAGAGCTTTCCTACCCTGGCAACTTTAAGACCTGTGGACTTCGACTCCCAGAACTCCCCCGCCAGCATTGGATACCCCTGTTTTATAAGCATCTGAGTTGTAGGAGAAGACATACATCCCCGGTATCCCGTTTTCTAGTACAGGAAAATGGGGGCATTCAGAAAAAAAGGTTAGTTTTTTTTTAAAATAAAAAAGATACTTTTTTTTTTTAAAGACAGAGTATTTGTTGTCCTCTGTGTCACCAAGTGCTTAAGCTTCATTAACGGCCTGGTTGCAGCCTGATACAGAACATAGAATAACAAGATCAGAAGGGATCTCGGAGGTCTTCTAGTCTAACCCCCTGCTTCAGTAGCAGGCCTTATACCAGGAGTGTGCAACCTTGGCAACTTTTAAGACTTGTGGACTTCAACTCGCAGAATTCCCCACCCAGCCATGCTAACATGCTAGATGAGGAATTCTGGGAATTGGAGTCCACAAGTCTTAAAGTTGTCAAGATTGGACACCCACCCACCCCTACCTTGTACCATTCCAGACAAATAGCTTAATTAATTAATTCAAGTATATCTTGAAATATATTTCAAGAAGAAATAATATTTCTCTGTGAAGAAGTAGAAAACTGCTGGAGACATCCAGATGGTCTTATTTCTCCCCCCTTGATAGCCCTTAAACCCTTTAATGGATCTCTGGTTGGTTATTTTTTTTTTATAGATGATGAGTGTTTTAAGGACGCCCTTAAATGTAGCACCCTGGTGATATATTTCCTACTGAAAGCTTTTGTTCCTTCCCCGTTCATGTCCCTGCACCAACCAAATTGCCTCTTTAAGAACAAAGGCAAATGGAGAGTTTCTTAAACATGCACCAAATTCCTGTGATATAAACCACCAACCTTTGCTTTACGGACAGGACTTCTTAGGTTTAACGAAAAGGGGGGGATTCCTTGTCTTTGAAAAGGGACAGCTAAATCTCTGTGGAGCGACAGTAGGGAAGATTGCTGTTGGTGGATGAAGGAACTTGGTCTCTTGGTGGAACAGGAAGTTATACTCCAGAGGCTTTAGTTTAATCCAGCAGGATTCTAGCCCTGTTCTCACATACCGTTGGATTTAATTTAAAATATCCAAGGTATTTGACAGCCTCAGATGTGAATAGAATCTTTCAAGAGAATAGAGAGGATGATTAGCAAGGGCAAAAGAAGAGAGAAAAGCTAAGGAAGTGAAGAAAACTTAACCTTGTAACAGCTCAACCGTATCTTTGAATAGGCAAACTGGGATCTGTGAGTTCCTTAAGAGTTTGCAAACTGCCGCTGCCTGCAGCTTTCACCATGGATGGGTGGTGAGGCTGGCAGGAGCTTCTGTGTGCAGTCCCGCCCCTTCTCATTTCAGCATTAAAATGATGGGTGCTGGACAGTGTGAAAGGAGGCGGGGGAACCCAGCAGTCTTCGGAGTCCTTTGTCCCCACTTCTTGTGTTTACAAGAGAGATCAGCATTCAACCAGGACGCTCAAACTGATCGTGGTTCTTTTCTCCCAAGTGCTTTTAAAAGGGGGACACGTCTCCTGGGATGTTGGAACATGACATCAGAATTTGTTTATTTCATGTGCTTTTCTTTGTTCTTTCCAGCTTCCTGTACAAATTCAGAATGTGCCTCCTAACTTCATTCCCCCTCATTTCTCTCTGCTGATATTCCTGCATTTGTTCAATCAAAATGTCTGATTGCAAAGCGGTAAAAAAAAATTTTTTTAAAGAGGCAAATCTGCAACATCCTCCATTCAGCCCTCACTTTTTCTTTTGTTCTATCTATGCTTTTCCTTAGACTTCCTCTTGTTTTTCCTTTCCAGATGAATACGGGATTTTTCATTTATACCTTTGGAGGACCCACACGTACCTATTTTTCTTAGCTTTGCGTTTTATTTCAGTTTAACCGACTAATCCTCAAGCAGGTCTCTCTGCTGAATGACGGGCTTCTTTCTGATTTTGGGGAGTTGCTGCCAAGTGGGTTGAAATTGGAGGTTGATATGGCATCTTGACTTCTCTGGAATGTTTTGAGCTGTGTGATTTATGCCATTGTAGTTCTTATTGTGTCTTTAGAGTAGCAAACCATAACTACTCACTTTCCTGACAACCACTTAGAATTGTTATAGATGCATGCAGCATTTAAATGCATGCCTGAGCTGAATGGTGATGTAGTTTCCCCAGAAATGTTGATGTCATTATTTATTTCCTTTCACTGTCTTTCTTTTAATCAGTTGAGGAATTTCCAAAACATGGTGGCATAATCAAACATTTTAAACTCAGTAAAAACAGCATGATTGTATAGACACCAGCAGGTCATAATTTACAAGCTAGGAGTTGCACTTTCCTTTAGTGACGAAAATAACCCAAAGAAGCAGTTTAGTTTTAGAGAGAGAAAGAGAGAGACTCAAGGTTTTTCTGAACACGTTGTGAAGATAGCTCTTCCTTCTATGTGGTAGATTCTGCTTTAATGTTGCGTTGTGATGTTTCTTTATTTCCACGTCACTGATTGCAATGATCTGCTTGGTAGATTGTGGACACTTAGAAAAAGCTAAAATTCCATTTTCAATACAGTTTTAAGTCACGTGAACAGCACAATTTGCTTTTCACTAACATCATGATTACATTTAAAAATTAAGAAACAAACCAACCAACCCCGGTTTGCTTGACAAGTTACATATATGGTTAATTCTACTCGTATATGTGCTTGTCGTTGTATCATTTCTAAAGCATTTAGTATTCTGAAACGAGGCCGAGGCTGGGAATAAAATCAAGTGCTTAATAACTCCTGTTGCATCTGTTCGAACCAATGGATTGTTTTGGAACAATTAACCTGAGAGGTTTTGCAATTCAGGTGGATTTCCACTGGGTGGTGACAAAGATCAAGAATAATTCGGCAAAATTCTTCAAATCGAATTCAAAGAGTGTTTTTGGGGAAGAGTCCACAGGTTTTCTTCTGTTCCCTTTACTTTGGCTGGCCTATTATTCAAATCGAAGCAACTTGAGTAGCAGAACTAGATTTTTTTAAAAAAAATAAAGGCACATTTTCCAAAACACAATCATACTTGCTCTCTAGGGATGGTGGTAACATTTAAGATTCAAAGAATTCTGTTGAACTACAGTGGTCACGTTGCAATCAGTTTCATCCCATAGAAAGTTTGGCTTTTAGGCAATTTCCGCATACTTTTTATGCTATATATGCCCTGGCTGACCTTATATGCTTCGCTTCGTTTGGTTTGGAACTTGGTTTGTTTTTTGTTGTCTGTTGATTGTAATGCAGGCTTTTGTTGATGTAGTAATGAAGCTATTTTTTTCTGAATTATTTTCTTTTTTTCCCTTTGCCAGCACCCGATATCGTGGTCTTCCTGTTCGCTACTACCCTCCCAGTGTCTCTTGGTATTCCATTCTTTACCATCTATGTAACATTTGGGGGTGACTGCAGTTTAACAAAGATTGATTTTTATTTACTAACCAGCATGAGTCATGGTTTACCTTGTCTATAGTTTTGTTCCTCCTCTCTAGAAAAAATAATAATAGATGAATTCTTAATACTTGATTCTTTTCAAGCCACAGTTGAACCCTACATAAAGGCATGTATCCAAGAATGGTGACATGGGCACCATGTTGCATCAGTGGTCATGAACTGGAGCGTTTCACTGAAAGCCAGCTTGAGTAATTGGTGCTTAAGGCAGCCTATAGGAGCAAAGGTAGATCTTATAAACCTGGGTGCCTTTACTATCTTAACAGAATAGCAAAATAACAACTTGGAAGGGACCTTGGAGGTCTTCTAGTCCAACCCCATGCTCAGGCAGAAAATCCTATACCATCTCAGACAAATGGTTGTCCAATTTCTTCTCAAAAGCCTCTAGTGTTGTAGCATCCACAACTTTTGGAGGCAAGTCTTCCACTGATTAATTATTCTAACTGTCAGAAAATTTCTCCTTAGTTCTAGGTTGTTTCTCTGCTTGATCCATTGTTTCTCGTCCTGCTTTGGAAAATAGCTTGACTCCCTCTTCTTTGGGGCAGCCCCCGAGATATTGGAAGACTGCTATCATGTCACCCCAGTCCATCTTTTCATCAAACTAGACGTACCCAATTCCAGCAACCGTTCTTCATATGTTTTAGCCTCCAGTCCCCACCCTAATAATCTTTGCTGCTCTTCTCTGCACTCTTTCTAGAGTTTCAACATCTTTTTTTACATCATGGCCACCAAAACCAGATGCAGTATTTGCAGTGTGGCCTTACTAAGGCCTTATAAAGTGGTATTAACACTTCGTGCGATCTTGATTCTATCCCTCTGTTAATGCAGCCTAAGACTGCATTGATTTTTTTTGGCAGCTGCCGCACACTGCTGGCTCATCTTTAAACAATTGCCCACTAGGACTCCGAAATCCTTCTCACTGCTACTACTATTGAGCCTGGTAGCTCCTATAATGCCATACTTGTGCATTTAGTTTTTCTTGCCTAAATGTAAAACTTTTACTTTTTTCTTCTTATGGAAGATTGGAGCTCTTATACAAGAATGAGCCTGATTGTGGAAGATTGCAGGAAGACTGGCTGATGTCACTGGAGGGGGTGGGATCAAGATTTATCCTTCAATACAGCATTTTTCAAGTTTTGCAACTTTAAGATATATATGGCCTTCAACTCCTAAAATTCCCCAGCCACCATTGCTGGCTGGGGAATTCTGGGAGTTGAAGTCCATGCATCTTAAAAGTCACCAAGTTTGAGAAACACTATTTTGGGAGCGTTTCCCACACACTATTTGCCCTTGTTCTATGAAGAACCCTAATATTTTATATTAAGTCATTGTTCATGCATGGGCATCACGCATGTTCAAACAGCATGTCAATAATGTGGTGAAGTAGGTAACAGCCTGCAACTGCATGCATGAGATAGTCCTTGACTTACAACTGGTTGCCTAGCAACCACTCCAATTTATGACGTACCCCCCCCCAAAAGCTACTTATGACTGGGATTGGAAGAATCCACGGGTACCTGATCACATTTTGGGTGCTCGGCAACCAACCTTCATTGATGGCCATGGTTACGTAATCATGATTTAGGATTTATTTATTTTTTTTGCCAGAAAACCAGCATTTGCTACCAGTTTGTAGAAGAAAATACACTCATAGGTTTGCTTAATGATCGTGGCATTCACTTATTGGCTGGATTCACTTAATGACCATGGTGACTCGCTTAATGACTGCCACACACACACAAAATCATAGAACCCTAACAGTTGCATGATGACCTGTACATAATGATCCTCATGATTTACAAACGTAATTCCAAGCTCAAATACGGTCGTCAAGTCCAGGATTACCTGTCTTATGTCTTCCGAGGCTCCTTTGAACCTTGTGTAGAAGATGAGTTTTTTTTTTAAAAAAAAATCACCTTTCAACAATTGCAGAGTATCATGAAACCCCCCTTGGCTGCCCGAAGAAATCCCAGCATACCAGGTTATTTATTTATTTTTTTCCAGCTCAGCTGAGCAGAAATTCCTGCAGTTTTCAAGGTCCTGGCTGTTTTGTTTTACCCTGAGCTGAAACCTGCACTCGAAGCCTTGCCGTTGGTTTGAAAAAAGAAGACAAGGCCTTATGAGCATGAATGTCATTTTCACATTGTTCCTGGTCCTCCCGCTGTAATTATAGGGTTGCAAATAAGGCAACATGCTTTCGTGCGCAAAAGGCATTAATGGGAACTTGGCTTTTCACCGTGGTGGCTGTAAACATCTTGTCATGGAGAGGAAGCTCCCTCCCCTCCCCCCAAAAAAAAATAATTCAAGGGAGTTGCATTTCAAACCATCTCTGTCAAGTGTTGGAGAAGGAGGCAAAGGCTCTGCCAGTCGCCGAGCCATGGTGCAGCACACCCAGGAGAGGTTGTCTCCTTCCTTTCCCTTGTTACGTTCTAACAACAAACCGAGATCCAAACAATTCAGCCAGTGTCGCAGCAGCAATAGACATCCAGGTTGAGTAGAACCAGTGGCAGTGACAACTCTGATGCAGAGAGGTAGAAAAAAGAGCTGGGCTTGTATTCCCTCTTTTAATTAACCAGCCCTTTCCTTCTAGGTTTCTCTTTCCTTCCTCTTCCTCAGGAGAGTCATGTGTTTTTGCCCTGTTTTCAGAGGCCTTGGCAGAAAGCAAGTCATCAGAGTGGAAAGGTGCATCTGGGCTTAAGCAGACGGCCGTGCCTTGGGCCAAACAGCCTTTTGATGGTTTAGATGTGTGCAAAGTTTGGAGGATCAACAACATTGGCAGGCTCTATCTCCTTTGACATCTGAGCCTGGTGAAATTGAAATTCGTTGCTGGTAGTCCTTGACTTACAGCCGCAACTGAGCCCCAAAACTTATGTTGCCAAGCGAGGCATTCGTCAAGTAAATCACGGCAGGTGTTATCTTAGTCCCCAGGTCATTAAGTGAATCTGGCCTTCCCCATTGACTTCGCTTGTCAGGTCATCACAAGACTTCGGGACAGGCACTGCAGCCGTCATAAATATGAATCAGTTGCTAAGCGCCTGAATTTTGATTATGTGACCATGGGGATGCTGCAAAGGCCATGTGAAAAACAGCCATAAGTCTTTTTTTTTTTTTCAGTGAGCTTGTAACTTTGAGTAATCACTAAACGAATTGTTGTAAGTTGAAGACTACCTGTATTTTTTAAGCAAATTTATATAGCCACCCAACAGACACATTGATGTTGTTGGACAGCTTACCATTTTTTTAAAAACCCACCATATAATGAAACTCCCCATGGCATCAACAAAGCAATCAAAACAGCCACTTGGTTGTCTCTCTCTCTCTCTCTCCATTTTGTGATTTCTGGGCAGCTGACAAAGGCACTTTCTAGGGCCTTTCGGAAAAACAGCAGGGTGGGGGCCAACTGTACCTTGAGGGGAATGAAGTTCCATAAGGGGCCACCACCACCGAGAAGGTTATTTTTTTTGTGGGGCCACCAGATGACAATCGCTAATCAATGGGACCCCACAACAAGCAAATTCCCTGAGAATCTTAAACCGTGGTTTTTTTTGTGTGTGGAGCCCTTCCCTAAATCTGCCTTTGTGGGCTATGCAATATCTGTCCAATTATTTTGAACATCTAATAAAAAAAAATCACAAGCCCTGCTGCGTGCACAGGCCTTGATCTTCCCAGGCAACAGTTGTGATTTTGGCTGTTAATACATGGTTAATACTTCAATTGTAACACCCGCTTCTTAATTGGAGAGCTGGCAGTTTGGTTCAAGGTTATTCTAGCTTCGATCTTGCCTGCCCTTCCCATTTGTTCAAAAATTCAGATGTTGCGCTTCCGACATCTAAACAGCTTTGAATCATGCACACTAGAACTAATGCACTTTCCCTGGCTCTGGCATGTGAGGGAGAGATGTTACAGAAAACAATCTTCAAAGCAAGAAGGGATTCAGTAAAAATGTTGTTTTTCCCTTGGATGGCATGAAAGCTTAATGGTAATTAAGAGATCTTAAGTGCGCTAAATTAAAAATAAAATAAAAATAAAAGTTGCCGTATCAATCAACCTAGGAACATTTCAATGTTTTTTTCCTTGGGAAAGTATGCACTGACTCAAAATTTAAAAAAGGAGACAAGTCAGAGTGACTACATGATGAGGTGTTGTTGATGCTATTGAAACCTCAAAAATGTAGATACCTGGATAAAAATAGGCATGAAGGGCAATGGGTGTTTTTAGGTTGCGAGCATGAGAGGCACAGAACGTGTTTTAAAATACTCCTGTGGGCTCCCTAATAAACGTATAGAGAGCAGTGATGGTGAACCTGGGTTGTGCATGTCACATAGGTGATACCCCCTGCAACTGTTAACACATCACGCTTTGGATCCTATGGAAGTTGTGCAAGAGGACTTTGCTCTCGCACAGCTTCTGAGGTGTCCCAAAATGGTGCAAGTGTTCTCACATGATTTTCTGAGGTGCTTAGAGGCCTTGGATCCTGATTTACAGAGGGTTCAGAGAAGAGGAGAGGCCTCTTTTGTGTCTGTGAGACTCTGTGTGTGTGTGTGTGTGTGAGAGAGAGAGAGAGAGAGAGAGACTCACCAGAACAGTCAAGGTAGGCATTTTCTGAATTTTTGAGACGCCAAACCCAAATGGTTCGCCACCACTGATATAGACAAGCAGAGTGTGTTCAGGCTTTGCAAAAGGTTTAAAAACCTCTGATCTTTTCAGTGATCAAGCCCTGAGCTCGTTGGGTCAAAGGACTGAGGGCATACAGGGAAGCTTTAGATGTCTGAAGGTGATAGATGCATTGTGGTCTCTGGCATTTGGTCTCTGGCATTTGGTGGCAAGATGCCTCCAAGCTGAGGGTCTTTATAACCTTGGAGCTAATGATGCCGTATTCCCTACGAGTTTCATCCACCTTTCTGACTGCAGCTTCCCTAAACCAGTCATCCACCCCTATGCGTCCTCCTTGAGGTCTCCTTGTTTTGTTTGTTTAAACACAGCTTACGCCGATTCTGCAAATCTTTTGCCTCCAGATAGCAGTAGCATTCAGACTTATATACCGCTTCACAGTGCTTTTACAGCCCTCTCTAAGCGGTTTACAGAGTCAATCTCTTACCCCCAACAATCAGGGTCCTCATTTTACCCACCTGGGAAGGATGAAAATCTGAGTTCACCTTGAGCGGGTCAGGATCGAACTCCTGACAGCGGGCAGATTAGATTCGCTTGCAATATTGCATTCCAACCACTGTGCCACCATATAAAATCTGCAAAGCTAGCTAACTACCTGACAATCAGTTTAGGGTTGTTTTTGTTTTTGTTTGGGTTTTTTTTTCGTTCCCTTCCTTTATGTATTCCCCTTGAAATTGTTGTGGTTCACCGGCAGCAGGTGCAAATGGCTGAAGTCTCGGAGAGCGAGGACTCGGATGAGGGGCCTGCATGTGATGCAGGGATGGAACCAGGACTATCAAGAGTGGGGTGCTGCCTTTGGAGCTTGCGGAATCTGGCAGCAGTGATGCCGAGGACCCCGAGGACCTGTGCCCCGTGCGCATGTGCGCAGGGCTGCTGGAAGGAAAGAGCAGCTGCAGCAGCACGGGCGACTCGGGAGTAAGGCTGCAAGATGATGGCCCCTCCCTTACGGGATAAAAGCCAGCCCTCAGGGATTGGGTTCTTTGCAGGAAGCAAATAAGTTCTTTCAACTCAAAGTTCTTGTGGAAGTCCTCTCTATTCTGGTTTGTTTTTGGAGACTTTTGGCTTTGGATATTTCTCTGCAATTATTCTTGTGGTTCTTGGCAGCCTTTCACAACCAGAGCTTGCTCTTATCTGGGACAGTTAGTTTTAATGACTCTTTGCTGTGAATGAACAGAATTCACAGAGATGCATTAAAAAGGTTTTGCTTTTATATATACTTTGCGTTTGTTTGATTTGAACGAGGCTTGGGTCAGAACAGAAATGTTCTCCTCTCAGTTGTTTTCTCATCCCTAATTCACCAGGGCAAAAGGGAGAAGAACTGTTTCCCACCGCCACTCTTTCCCGAAGCTAGTCCAGATGAGCTGCTGTCTCGCTACAAAGGACAGAAGCCCATCAGTTGTTGTTGCTGGACCATACAGGGAAATCTGCCACCTGCAAAATTAAGGTGCTTGAGGTGACTGATCTGCAGCCTGATAGAGTGCGGGTGAAGATCCGGTTTTCTGTATAATCCACAGGCGGCCCAGAGAATAGCTTGAAATGGAAGCTTCAGCGAAATCATTTGCAGCAGGAATGCTTTTGCAAGCAAACTGCCAGGCTGCTGTTTCACGTGACCGTGTCTTACTAGAGAATTCAGCTTCACGTTTTGCAAAAGTTACTGCAAGCTTAAGCAGAGTGCAGGGGTGTCCAACCTTGGCAACGGTCAAGATTGGTGGACCTCAACTCCCAGAATTCCCCAGTCAACTGGGCATAACTGGCTGGGGAATTCTGGGGCTTGAAGTCTACAGGCCTTAAATTCGCTAAAGTTGGACACCTCTGACATAAAGCATCCACATCTAGTTAGGAGTACACATATACACATAGTTAGGACTGCAGAAAAAAAACAATCACAGCCAGCTTGCCTTCCATTGGGGACCTCTATACTGCATGAACCAGAAAAAAGGCTGTGAAGATATCTACAGACCCCTCACATCCTGGACATAAACTGTTTCATCTTCTCCCCTCAGGATGCTGCCATGGGGGAACATTGCATGCCAAAACAACTAGACACAAAAACAGTTTTTCCCCCCCTTGTGCCATCACTCCGCTAAATACCTAATTCCCTCAGTATTGTCTTATGTGTAAGAATAGTTACCCATGTACTAGGGCTGTATTATTATTATCCTTCTCATTTTTCCTACTCCCTTCTCCTATTGGCATCTTGCGATTATATTACTTTGTTGTTTACATGTACGTTTCTGCACCAGAAACAAATTGCTTGTGTGTGCAAACACACTTGGCCAATAAAGAATATTCTATTTTGTTCCCTCTGATGACAGGAGATCCCTGCTGAATAATTCCAGAGCAGAGATCTGCAACCTTTTCCCAGCGAACAGCTCTACTAGGTCTTGAACAGGCATGATGGGGTCCATCCTTCCCAATGCAGGATCAATATAAAAAAATGAACTCCTATTTCATTCTGTTTCCATCTATTTAAAATGAAACGCTTCTAATGCGATGGCTTTAATAATGTAAAATGATTGTGTCTTTAATAATTTACCCTTGCGTTATATTGAAAATTACAATTTGGTGGTAACTTCAGAAGGGTCTTGTAGGGTATTTGCAGCCAAGATTTTGAGAGGAGGGGCTGCTGTTCTGCTAAAAATCAGAGAAAGGGCTGTGGCTGCAGATGGTGGTTATTTTTTTAGCAGCTGAAAGACTTGGTCACACCCAATTTTGAGAAAGCATAATGATTAAGTCCCTCTCCTCTTCCAGTTTTTTTTTTTGGGGGGGGAGAATAGTTGATTGTGCATGGAGAGCCAGCGATTTGAAATTGGTCATGATTTCCCAGTAAATATAATATCATTCAGTTCATCCAGTATTCTGTTTCAACTCTGTGGCTGTTAGAAGATGCACATCTATAAAATTCACAGCAGACAAAAAATTCTCCCTTCCTTTACTCCCAAGTAATTGCTGAATATGCCCAATTTTCAGAAATGGGGTTCAGCAGTTTTTTTTAAAATTAAGACTTTGACTTGCTGCGGTTTCAGGAAAGCTAGACTTGTCCACTTAAAAGAAGGCATCCAGTCGGTATAGTTTGGATCATACAAGGTTGGATTACATTTTCCAGAAAATCCTTGCTAGCTTGAATGAGATTTCTTTTTATAATCAGACATACTGCCTGCAGTTGTTCCCATCCAGGGAGAGTTGTTTGCATTTGAGCGTAAAATTGGCAGTAATTTCTAACCTCTAAGGCTTGGGTTTATCTTTAAACCTTCCAGCATTGTTCCTTTCTTTTTATCTATTTCACACCCTATAATGCATTTGTAAAAAAATAAATAACAAAAACAGGTCAAGCTATTTATGAGATCACGGTGAGAATTTTCTTATTTGTTGAGTTTTTAATTACGAGCTGCTTTGAGTCTTTGATTGGGGGAGACCTTATAAAGCTAATAAATAACAGCAATTTAATTGGCAGACATATTGATTGCTCATTTTATTTGTCTTCTAGGTAAAGAGGACGAATTTCCAAAGAAGTTGGGGAAAATTCCAGCTGACAGTCAACCAGCCATGCTGAATCTCACCCATCTCGTCAATGGACAAAAAAGCAACAGTGTACCGAAGGAGGCCCGGACAAGCCAGAGGAATGGAGAAGGATGTCGAGAAAGTTCACCAAAGAGATACGGAGAAGGAGGCCAAGAAAGCTCATCCACAGCACGGACAAAGAGAGACCGGGAAGGCTCACCCACACCACGAGCAGAGAGCGGCCGAGAAAGCTCGCCAAACCGCCAAAGACGAAAAAATTCCCTGGAAAAGAGGCCTACTTTGAGACATCAGCAAAAGCCAGTAACACTAAACACACAAAGTGGGTTGCCAAAGCATGATGGGGAGAACCCCAGAAGGAAGCCTGAAGCACAGACAGAGGCTGACCCCAAGCAGAAACACAATGCAACTGCGAACCAAAACTCCAACGCAGTATTAATTACAGGGAAAGAGTTTGTACCCAGGTGGATTAAACCTTCCGATGTTAAGATAATTGAAAAAACAACAAAAATCACCATGGAATTTAAGGCTAGGTCACCAAAGCAGGGCTGGACAGGAACAGGCCCTGCCCCGGAGGACGAAGCTCAGCTGTTCAACCTCAAGCAAAAAGTGAGGGTTTGGGATGTGGATGAAAGTAAGCGTGGGTCGAATGCCTCGCAGTACGACAACGTTCCCGAAGCTGATCTGGAGAACGGAAACTTGATGGAGCATGTCCCGGAAAGAGTGGTTGTGCCAAGTCCAAGGAGCACAGCTTTCTCCAGCGGTTCCCGAAAAGAGATCGAGAAAGGATCTAGTCCACCCAAAATATCCAACAGTTATGCCTTCAGCTCTCAACCCAGGGTCCCCAGATACTCCTCCCAATCTGACGGATCAGTGGTTGGACCTCATATGAGACAGCCACCCCCATCCTACAATAATCCACCTGTTTACCAAGGGTATTCTCCAAAGCATGTGACCAAAGTAGGCAACTCCACAGCCACACAGTATAATCACGGGACTCGGACCAGCTCCGCCACTCAGTTGTATGTTCCTGATTTCCCACCAGAGATGGAAACTCATCAGGTGCTCTCTGAGAAGCCGCCTAGAAATTACTCTGCCCTTCACCAGAATCTCATTGTGACGCCTTCCAATCGGATAGAGGTTCTCCCAGATGAGGTCTTCCCAAGCAGTCCCAGAGGCCTCCGTCCTGCAATTCCTCCAGTTGATTATCTGCCGGATCATAAAAAATGGCCAGATCCTCCTTTCGTGTACCGGCCAGGAGCCTACGGACAATCCTGGGGTCGAGACGGTGGCCGAAGTCACTACGGTGACTTGAAGAGACATCCAGTGTTTCAGGCTAAGCCTCTGGAAGGCCCCAGTCTTCCCACCCTTTCCATGGACAGGCCTCTGAGATACAGGACAGCCTCAGGGGAACTTGGGCCCCCCTCCTACCAGTATCTGAGTTCCCCTGGCCCCGACCGCCATTACAGGCACCAAGCGGATGGCTTGTCTATGAACGAATCAGTGCTGCTTTGAAAAGGAAAGGCAAATAATAAATAAATCACTTCCACTCACCTCAAAGGCCAGGAAAAGAACAGGCTTTGGGTGGAGAGTGATCTAAGATTAGTATTCTTCGCACAGGACCGTTCAAACTGTGATGCAGAAAAGGATGACACTACTTCAACCATGTGTTCTAATTTTGGCAAAAGGCGACCCGGAGAAAGGAGCAAAGCAAAACGGATCTCATCAATGTAGCAATATCTTCCCTGTGGCAGTTGTTGGGTTCAGTCGCTTCTTTAGGGAAACGACCCAGTGGCCTAAAACTTGCAAAGCCCCACTCAGCCAGCTGCTTTTTTTTTCCCTCTTCCCCCTTCCCCCCCCCCCGGGGGGGACCTGACATTAGGACCCAGGAGACCCTTGGCTGGGGGCAGATGCAGAGTCTAAAAAACGGAGATGTGGATGTCTGGGGACCGCGCCTGCAAAGTACTTTCTATTTAACTTTTTTTTTTAAAAAAAAGTT
>JANHFN010007198.1:12347-30774 GCA_032468175.1 Toxicocalamus goodenoughensis
TTAGGCCAGTAATTTCTTCTAACAACCGGTTCTCCGAACTGCTTAGAATGTTAACAACCGGTTCTAGCGAATAGGTGGGAACCTGTAGAATCCCACCCCTGCCTATAATACAGTCTTGTCCCTTCCATCAAATTATCCAAGTGATCATTGAAAGCTATAATTTCTTCCATTATAAACCTGGGGAACTGAGAAAAAAAAAACCTACACATGCTTGTCCTAAAAAAACAATGGGATTGTTCTAACCTTGGACGCTTGCCTGCATTGTGAGGATAATTCAGCCTTTCGCTGCTAAATTTTGTATGGCTGGGGTCCTTTCTTATAAAGCAAAGCCTGACTTGTAATCCCCCCCCTCCCACCTTCTCAAGAAAAGCACGGAAGACTCACCAGCTTTTATGGAAGATAATTAGAACAGCAGGAAGCCCCTACAGCCAGAGATTAATACGTTTCCTGACAAGAAGAGGAAAGGCTCTAAAATGGCCCCGCTGATGTGTCTAAAATTGCTTAAAAGCAGCCTGATTCTGGGCAGCCCCGTCTAGGCCAGAAAAAAACATCCCATCAAGAGTGAGTGATCAATTGGGGGAAAGGGAAGGGGGGGGGCAGATGTTGATTCTAGGTTTTTGCCCAGAGCCAAAAGATAATGAAATACATGAATGGACTGTAACCGTAATTCGAATTCAAAACAATACATCAAATTTTAAGAGGCATCCTCTCCCCAGTCCCCACTCGTTTCTGGAGCAGGAATATTAGGTTGCTGAATGCCGCGATTCTCTACCGTTTCTTTAGCACAGACTTCTTCCTTTAAATACCATTTTTGTGGCCATGGACCCCCAAGGCTGAACTCAAAATTTAAATCATAACATTCTTTTCAAGACTTTGCGGCCCCTATGTGACAAAATCGTGGCTCCCAAAGAGACCACGGGTTGAGAACCACTGATCTAATCTGGAAGTAGGACCAGGGGATGCGTGATAGCACTGTTCCAATATTTGAGGAGAAAGAGGTATGTGTGTGGGGGTGTCAACCTCTTTCCCAAAGCATCTGAAGGCCAGACAAGGAATAATGGATGGAAACTGATCGAAGAGAGATTCAACCTAGAAATAAAAGAGAATTTTTCTGACAGAACAATCAACCAAAGGTACAGCTTACCTTCAGAAGTCGTGGGAACTTCATCACTAGAAGTTTCAAGAAGAGACTGGACAGCTGTCTGTCATAAATAGTGTAGAGTCCCCTGCTATAGCAAGGAGTTGGACTAGATGACCTACAAGATCTCTTCCAATTCTGTTTTTCTGGTTGATTTTACTGTGAATACAAGTTGCAAAACATGTTGAAATAGATTCCTGAAGGATAATGGTGATTTTTGCCTCTTAAACGATCAACCAGGGTTCAGAAGAGCATCCTTTCCTTGGCTTAAGTCTTTGTCCCCGTAGACTAGTGTTAGCTACTCTGACTAGCAGCTCATCTCAGCATCTTATTCGTGAAAACTGATATATTTGTATGTTTAAAATTATTTAGTTGTTAAATGTATTTGCCGCCTATCTCGTCGTGGGGCTACCGGTCCATTGTCCCTGCTAACTGGCAGGAACCAATTAGGATTCCCAACACTGATCTTTGAGATGTTGAGAATTGACGTTGGGACCTTGGATACACAAACTGGGTGCTGGCTGGGGGGGGGGGTTCTGGGAGTTGAAGTCCACCCTTCTTAAAATGGCCAAGATTGAGAAACACTTATATAGAGATGATAAAGGCTGGGATTTTCTGCCCGCAAAGCGTATGCATTGCATTGCAATTCTCGCTCCATCTCATGTTCTTTCTGGTTTGGCAGAGCTGAAATAACAAGTCTTTATTATCCCTTTCTCCCTCCTAGTGGTATCATTGCAATACGGAGCAGTTGTGTGAAGCCCTTCAGCCTATCTTCATCCAGAGTTACCTTGACCAAGGGACACGGATCTTCTTAAACAATAGCATTGAGAAATCTGGCTGGTTGTTCATTCAACTTTATCATTCCTTTGTATCATCTGTTTTTAGCCTGTTCATGTCCAGGACGTCTATTAATGGGTAAGTGTGAGACGTTGGCCTCTTGGGGTTTGATTCAAGGGGGGATAAAACCCAACTTTTAAACAGTTACTAGTAGACTAGCTAGGAATGGCATCCAGCACGCCGTTGACTTAAGGACCACAACGAAGCCTTACGAAACGTAAGGCTTCGTTGTGGTCATTAAGTCAACGGCGTGCAAGACATTATTAAGCAAGCAGGCGAAGCAAGACATTATGAAGTCAGTTTTGCCTCATTTTTACGTCCTTTCTCACTGCCATTGTTAAAGGAATCACGGCAGCTGTTAAGCCTTCCCCATTGACTTCACCTGTTAGAAGGTTGCAAAAGGGGATCACATGACCTCAGGACTAATATGACCAATCCTAAGTACATGACAAGACAGAATTTTGATCACTTTAACCCTGCGGATCGTAAGTGTGAAAAACGGTCATAAGTCGCTTTTTTTTTTCAGAGCCGTTGTAACTTTGAATGGTCACCAAAGAATGGTGGCAACTTGAGAACTACTTGTATATGTTTGGATGACTTCTGTGCCCTCTCTAAATAGCAAAAAGTTAATTTCTAAAAGGAAATGGCCATTTTTTTAAATGGGGAGGTATATTTATTTATAGTCTGGCCTTTGTGTGTTGTGTCCAGCCATGCCTGAAAAGGTTACTGGCCCTGGATGTAATTATTGAAGTAATTGTGGGCTCAATTTACAGTCATAAGTCAAGGACCATCCGTGTACCTTTCTAGAGATGAATCCATCAATGTCTTAATTCTTGAGAAGGCTTTTTCTTCTCTTCTAGTTTCTCCGTAACAATAGGTCCCCTCCCTATCCCCAACGTTGAAGAAAACATGGCCTCCCATATGCCCCCTTCCAAAATAAACTCACCTCTCCCCATCTTTAACCTTTCAGCTTGCTGGAAAGAGGTTCCATGTTTGTGTTTTCACCTGAACAATTTCAGAGACTGCTTAAAATCAACCCAGACTGGAAGTCGCGTCGGCTTCTCGATTTAGGAGCTGGAGATGGTGAAGTCACCAAAGTCATGAGTCCCCACTTTGAGGAAACGTACGTGACCGAGTTGTCTGAGACCATGATTTGGCAGCTTCAAAAGAAGAAATACAGGTAGGATACTAAGACAACGCCGTGTCACTCCGATATGGGTGTTTAAAGCCTATTGATGCTCATATGTGTTTTCTGCTGCTGATGTAAGAAAATGAGGGTGTCCAAAAAGACGATTCCCTCATTCCTTGCACCACCACCTAACCCTAAAACCAGTAAACAGAAAGAAGCAGAATTTTGCAGTTAAAGAACAAATATACCCCAGACTTTAATTCCAAACTTGCTGGCTGGGTAATTCTGAGAGCTGAAGTCCACGTACCTTAAAGTTTTGAGGTTGAGAAGCACTGCTCTGTCCTCCATGATCTCTTCAGCCTGGCCTCCACATCAGACCTCTCCACCAGCAGTGGGATCCTAACTGTTCCACTACCAGTGTGATGACTGCACATGCGCACCTAACACGCGCACACAGCTTTCCACACACCAGCTGAGGCCTACAGTGCCAATCAGCTGAGAGGATAAATAGCAATAACACTTAGACTTATATACCGCTTCACAGTGTTTTTACAGCCCTCTCTGAGCGGTTTACAGAGTCAGCCTCTTGCCCCCAACAATCTGGCTCCTCATTTTACCCACCTGGAAAGGATGGAAGGCTGAGTCAACCTTGAAGCTGGTGGGATTCCATCTGTCAAATTGCAGTAGGAGTAGCTTGCAGTACTGCACTCTAACCACTGCACCACCGAGGCTCTGTGTAGAAGAGAAAAGCACAGAAATGGGTGGGAGAGCCAATCCTGTGCATTTCTTTTCTCCTCTCAGCTGATTGTCGAAGGTTTTTTTTTACTACGGTTCGACTGAACCGTGCCAAACCGATAGCATACCACCTCTGCTCTCCACTCTGGCCTCTACAACTGAGTCTCTACCCTGGCCTCCACATCTGGACCGGTCTGTCTCTTCTCACACCAGCTGAATTCCTTTGCCTGCTTCTCTCCTTCCTTATTAAATTTACGCTTCCATTTGTCCAAAAGCTAAGGAGAATCCTTCGAACTGTGGCCTTCCCCGAGGCTGTTGAACTTCAGGTGCTTCCACCAGCAAGGCCAATAGAGAGGGCTTTAGGGAGTGGTTGAGACTGTTGCTTCACCCTCGGGATGAACGAGAAGTGAAGAATTACACCTGACCAGGTATAACTCTGTGCCCTTCTTCCTTCCCCGGCAGAGTGCTTGGCATTAACGAATGGCAGAACACGGGATTCCAGTACGACGTCGTCAGTTGCTTGAATCTGTTGGATCGCTGTGACCAGCCACTGACAGTATTAAAAGATATCAGGAGCGTGCTGGAGCCAACAAGAGGCCGAGTCATCCTGGCACTGGTTCTGCCTTTTCATCCGTACGTGGAAAATGGTAAGGCCTCCCGGATACTGATAACTCTCGACTGAAAACCATTTATTTAGTGAGTGTTGTCAACTCGTAAAATATGTGTACAGTCTTTTTAGAGTTGCAGGCAGAAAGGAGGAGGGAAGCAGTGGGCAACTTGCATTCCATAAATGTTTTCAAAGATAGTTTCTAGGCGACTGAAGTTTCTGCCATGAAAAATTCTAACTAGAGAGCATGATTGATGTTTCTTGGCTATGGATGTGTCCCATTGGAGAATATGAATTATGATACACCCAGGGGTTGGAGGGAAAACAGGGCCAAGGGTGATAATGATGTGTCTCAGAGTCGGCTACATCCAGGCAGTGCTGGAATGTTAACTCTCAATAAATCCTTTTCGAGCTTGGCTCCAGAGTCATGATTTAAATGGGGTTAAGTGTCAGAATCCTGACAAGCATTCAAAGTTACAACAGTACTGAAAAAGCGACTTATGACCAGTTTTCACATGCCCCGTGGTCGCATGACCAAAATTTGGCATGTGTTTATGACAGTTATATTGTCCCAGGGTCATGGGGATCACCCTTTATAACCTTCCCAGCTGGCTTACGGCTAGCAAAGTCAATGGGCGAAGTCAGATTCGCTTAACGACCACATGATTCATTGAAAAACTGTGGCGGTTCACTTAATGGTGGCAAAAATGGTTGTAGAATGGGGTAAACCCATTGAACAACTGCCTTGCTTAGCAATGGAAGTTTGGGGCACGTTGTGGTCGTATGTCGAGGACTTCCTGTAATCAAATGCTTTTTCAGATATAGAAAGAGAAGTGTTGCATTATTGCAGGAGAAGAGCAGACAGAGCTGGAAGGCAGAGTTAAAGGTGTCATTAGTTCAGAGTGATTGCGTTGCCACAAGAGATCCAAGTCCAGCTCCCTCTTGAATTCTGTCAACTTTTACCTAGCACCAATTTAGTCCTGACTGTTAGCTGACTAGATTCTTGTGTACAAGTTGCGACAATAATTTGCAGTATCTATCCTTCGAACCCAACAAATGTTCCTTGTTATTTGCGCCCGACAATCATATTTTATTCACCCCCGTTGTCTTCTCTTGCAATCCCATAATCGTACGCTGCCCATTTTGTCCCAAAGGTGCTTTTTCAAGAGGCAATTGGACTTTCTGGTTTTTCTTTTGCTTCTCATCCAAGAAGCTTCTTCAGCTCTGACTGGATGGCGGGGAAGGGAAGGATTGATACTCCTTGCAAGGCAGCTGGTCATTTGCATCCTTTTTAGAGTCGTTGAGGCTACTTGGAGGTTCATCTGTGTCCTCAGGGTCACCCGAGGAGTGCAAATGAGTGCGAAGTCTTTTTGGAACTGCTGCAGATCAACCTCCAAGAGGCCTCAACGACCCTCTACAAAGGATGCAAATGACCAGCTCCGTCTGCAAGGAGTATCAATCCTTCCCTTCCCCGCCATCCAGTCTTCTTGGATGAGAAGCGAAACATCTTCAAAGAAAAACCAGAACGTCCAGTTGCCTCCTGAAAAAAAAAAAAAAAGCACCTTTGGGACAACCTGGACGACGGAGAATCTCCACAGACCATGCGCATTTCTGTTTTAATTCCGCTTGCAGTGTCCCTCCGTCCTGCGAACGGCAGCTAACGGAAGGCTCTGTTCTCTCAGTAGGTGGCAAGTGGGATAAACCATCCGAAATTTTGGAAATCAAAGGACAGACGTGGGAGGAGCAGGTGAACAGCCTGCCAGAGGTGCTCAAGAAAGCCGGCTTCGCCATCGAGGCGTTCACCAGACTACCATACTTGTGCGAAGGCGACATGTACAACGACTATTACGTCCTGGACGACGCCGTCTTCGTTCTCAGACCAATCTGAAATCGGGAGTCCAATCCGGAAGCCACCAGCAAATGAAAAACGTTTTGATTCTTTGGATGGGTTCGGGTTTTAGGTTTTTGGTTGATTTTGGTGGTTTGGTTTTGAATTTAAATGATTCCTTACCGGAAGAGGGATTTTTTGGGGTGGGGTTTGTCTAATCTCAGTGGACTTCCTGACTGAAAAAGAAAATACTAAATTCCTTCGGAACGCCCTTTTCCCCTCTTCTTGTGTTGTTGTTTTTTTTTAAAGAAAAGGACATCTTTTTTTTTAACAGATCAGAGTTCTCTCCATTAAGGTTTCTTAAAACCCGAGACACGTCTAATGAAATGGAAATATTTTTATACCTAGCCGTTTAGGACTACTGGTCAAAGTAGTTGCCAAGAAATGATGCCAGCCCGGCTGGTTTTCCTTCGAGCGAGTTACCGACAGTAGAACCGTCTGTCCGCTCAAACTCGAAATCTGGGTTCGTCCAACGTCAGGCTAGACTCTCTTCTTCCTTCTGTGTCTCTGAAATGATTTGATTCTGTTGGTCTTCAGCACATGTTTTTAATCACGCTAATAAAACTTTTTTTGAGATGGTGCTTGTAGAAAAGCTTGGTTTTCAGAGCCGTGGTGGCGCAGCGGTCAAAATGCAGTACTGCAGGCTATTTCTGCCGGCTGCCGGTAGTTCAATCCTGACCAGCTCAAAGTTGACTCGGCCTTCCAGCCTTCCGAGGCTGGTAAAACAAGGACCCATATTGTTGGGGGACAATAGGCTGACTCTGTAAAACGCTTAGAGAGGGCTGGAAAGCGGTATATAAGTCTGCTATTGCTTAGGAAGGAAGGAAGCTAGCTAGCTGTTGGTGGCACAATGTTTAGCATGCAGTATTGCAGACTGACTCTGCCCAATGCCTTGAGTTTGATTCTGACCAGCTCAGGGTTGACTCTGCCTTCCATCCTTTCAAGGTGGGTCAAATGGGGATCCAGATTGTTGAGGGCAAGAGGGTGACTCTGTAAACCGCTTAGAGAGGGCTGGAAAACGGTATATAACTCTGCTATTGCTTATGAGGGAAGGAAGGAAGGAAGCTCGCTAGCTAGCTGTGGTGGCACAATGGTTAGAATGCAGTATTGCAGGCTGACACTCTGCTTAACGCCAGGAGTTTGATCCTGACCGGCTCCAAGTTGACTCGGCCATCCATCCGTCTGAGGTCAGTAAAATGGGGATCCAGATTGTTAGGGGACAACAGGTTGACTCTGTAAACCGCTTAGAGAGGGCTGGAAAGCGGTATATAAGTCTGCTATTGCTAAGGAAGGAAGGAAGCAAGCTGTGGTGGCACAATGGTTAGAATGCAGTATTGCAGGCTGACTCTGCTCAATGCCAGGAGTTTGATCCTGACTGGTTCACGGTTGACTCAGCCCTTCCATCCTTCCGAGGTGCGTCAAATGAGGGCCTGGATTGTTGGGAGCAAGAGGCTGACTCTGTAAAGCGTTTAAAGCGGGCTGAGTAAAGCACTATGAAGATGGTATGTAAGTCTTAAGTGCTGCTGCTATTTAGCTGAAGGCTAAATAATTTCACTTGGAAATGAGAAGGAGGAATGGACAGACAGATGGACACTCCAAAGGCCTTGAAATGAATTGATTGGGTTTACCCAATTACAGGTAGCCCTTGACTTACAACAATTAATTTAGTGACAGCTTTCAAAGTTAACAGTGGCGCTGACCTCAAGACTGTTTTTCACAGTTAACGACCTTTGCAGCATCCCCCTGATCGCCTGATCAAAATTCAGACACTTGACAACACTGGTTCATACTTATGACAGTCACAGTGTCCCGGGGGTTACGTCATCCCCTTTTGCGACCTTCTGACCAGCAAAGTCCATGGGGAAGCCAGATTCAACTTAGCAAGCAAGTGACTAACTTATCAACTGCGGTGATTCCCTTAACCGTGGCAGGAAAGGTCGTGAAACGGGGCAAAATGTCACTTAACAAATGTTTCACTGAACAACATAAATGTTGGGGCTCAATTCTGGACATAAATCGAGGACTACCTGTATTTTCAGTTAATAATGGCACTGAAACAAGTGACTTACAACCAGTTATTGTAGTTTATGAACATTGCAGGATCCCAACAGTGATGTAATCAAAATTCAGCATGTATTTACACATGGTTGTCACATAATCACTGCTTGCAACTTTCCCGGCTGGCTTCTGACAAGTAAAGTCATTGAGGGGGGGTAAGCCAAGTTCATTTAATGACTGCATGATTCAAACAACTGCAGTGATTCACTTAACAACTGTGGCAAGAAGGTCTAAAATTCAGGGCGCTGCTCACTTCAAAACTGCCTTGCTTAGCGGTGGGAATTCGGATCCCAGTTGTCGTAGGTCGAGGACTGCTTGGTATGGTCAAACTTCCAGCCGTCGAAAAGCTGCCTTAAGTGTATCAGGATCCATGCTGTGGAGTGCCCAGGACAGGATCCCTCGGGGCAGTTTCTTAAGCCATTGAAATCATCATCTCCTTTTTAATGACCCCATATCATCCCTTGCAGGATGTGGAGTCTGGGCCGACTGTTTAATGGCCGGATGCCTTTTCTGTTGCCAATGCGGAGTTATATTCGGCAGATATCATCTCAATGTGCCCAGAGAGAGAAATACCTGCCTCTGCCTAGGATCAAACTCACAACCTCCTAATTGTGAGGACAAGAGCTTCGCCTCTAGGCCACCCCAACACTCTTCCTAAGGCCATTGAAACGAGTCCCCTCGACTTCTGCCCCCAACTTTGCATTTCCTCCAGCAACGAAATTTAAATAAAAATGCGTGCCTGAATTCTATTTTGCAGCATGACTAATGGTGATTCCATAAAGATTCCAAACTGGATTTGTGTGTGTGTGTGTGCGTGGATTCGCTCCACTAACCAAAGAAGCTAATTCTTGAGTTTGCACAGAAATCCACCTGTGCGTTTTAGGTAATGTCACCTTTCCAGGATGTCAAAAGGAAGAAAAAAGTGAAACCCTGGTTCTCCATCTTCCACCTAGGGGGCGCTAGAGCTCAAGATCTACAATCTTTCTATCCTAGCTAGAGACTTTTATGGGTTGCTGAATTGCTCACTCTTCCCTTGAAATACAAGCTATTTTTAAGTCAACCCTCCTCTGGACAAGCCAGAAGCAAGCCAGCATCAGACAAGCAAGGCAATTCTGCCTCCTTGGGGTTGAAGGTGTTCTTCCTTTGCTGCTTTTGGGATGATCAGCCACTGGTGGGAGACCCAGGAGCAAACCAAGAATAAGCCACGAATATCCCAAACGAGCTATTTCACCTCGGCAGGGAAACCGCCATTGCGGTTAGGAAATCAATAATCTTGTTAATCAATGCTATGAATTGAGTACATAATTTTAATGCCATGATATGCCTCCAAACTGGTTATCAAAGCTCCTTTTCTTCTGCGCTTTCTCCTTCCATCTCTTCTCTTTTTCTCTTCTCCTTTCTCCTCCTCCTGCTCCTGCTCCTTTTGTTCTCCTCTCTTCTCCTCCTCCTTTCTACTCCCCCCTCCTTTCCCCTCCTCCTCCCTCTCCCCCTCTCAGCCTCTTTCTTTCTCAGCCCCTCCCCATCACCCTCTTTCTGTCATCCCCTTTCCAACTCCCTCTCCAGCTCTCCCCTCCAGCCAAACATTTTTCCCCCGCAAACTCTTGATCTGAAGAAGGCTGTAAGCTTCAGGTGAGTCAAATATTGAGATTCAGCATCTCATTTCTGATAGAAGGGAGAGGAAACCGTCCTGTTCTAGGTTAGGGAGGTGTGGCGAACGATTCGAAGGATGCTTCCATGTAGAGAAATCTAAACTTCTGCCCCCAACTTTGCATTCCCTCCAGCAACAGAATTGGAATAAAATGCATGCCTGAATTCTATTCTGGAAAGCTGTTAAAATTGCAGAAGGACTAATGGTGACTCCATAAAGACTCTAAACTGGATTTGTATGTGTGTCGTGTGTGTGTGTGTGTGTGTGTGGAATGCTTTTGAGGGAGTTATTGAAACAAAGGATAAAGGTGTGTGGGTTTTTTTTTAATCCTTGCCCCAGATGATTCAGTGGTAAACTCTTCAAAAATAAAGTAACAAAATCCTCCGGTTTCCCGTTAGTTTAAAAAGTTTTATTTTTCTATTGGATATTAAATAAGAGGGTTTCCAGGCATAGAAAGAATTAAATTTCTTCCCATGAATGGCATAGATAACTGCAATTCATTTTCTTCCTCCTTTCCATCTAATGAAGAGAAGGAGAACTTAAGGGACAGAGTTAGGAAAATAATGTTTTCTGAAGGCACCCACAAAACATGTAAGCAATCGAGCTGTCTTTTCAAATGGAGTTTTTTTAAAGAGATTAAAGGATCGCGTGGATTCATAAACAGTACTGTCATATTTGTGGTTTCCTGGAACTAGGTTTGTATGAATTCATACCCTGTGTCCTGTTAACAATGGTTTGGAAGTTAGCAACATTTTGTAACTCCAGCTGAGATTTGAGGTTTGTTTACTACCCTGCGTTTAAGAAGAACTACTGTTTGATATGTTGTGTGAACCTCGTCACGTCATTTTGCCGATGCTTCTTTCAGAGGTTCGGGTATCAGACTAAACTGTGATCAAACACCGTATTGTTGTTTAGCAAGGGAGCTCCAAACCAGCTTAAAACGTGCAACTTCCTTGGTTGCCTGTCAGAAGCAAGAGTGAGAAAACACAAAATCCAGAGTTTTCTTAGATTCTTCAGCTCTAAATGACTAACACAGGTCAGTCACGGGGATATTGCCTGGAGAAAAAAGATTGAGGACTAGCAACGTGGAAGGCAAAGTTGTAGCAGTGGCTCCTGGAAATGCAGCTCATCAGTAAAGGCCTTAGGATGTCAAGAAGAGTTAGCATCGGTGGTCGCGTAAAAAGCAACACTCATGAAATCAATCCATAAAATGATACCTGTGTTTGAGACCTGAAATCCTTTACATCAGTGGTTATCTCAGCAGCCTCATGAGGAATGGACTTCAACTCCCAGGATTCCCCAGTCAAGATGCTGATAAGACGTAAGGATTTCAACTCCCAGAATTCCCTAGCCAACATGGCATGGAAATTGAGTGAGTTATATCTGGTTTCTGCAAACTTCCTCATGCAAAAAAAAAAAAAAAGCATATTTGAGCAGAGAGGAAGACTTTTGAATAGGCAGTGCCTCAGCAAAGAACGAATTCAAATTCCTATTTCAAATAACTGCTATTTTTAATTATTTTATAATGATTTGAACTTGCCTCTCTGGTCTGATTCCAAAAAAAAAAAAATTAACTTTACTTGTTTGCCTAAGGGAAAATGTGGCTATGCATTCTGAAGGGAATTTTTTTAACATTTTCCTTTCCTTGTTGCCATTTTTAAAAATATTTGTTGCTTTTCTTGTATCTTTTTTGTTGTTTTCTAAAGGTAGGATCTGAACCTGAGGCTGGGCAGAAGAGCAATTTGTAAATAGTTCCAAGAAATAACAAATATAAAGTCTTCCCCCCACCACCTCCGATCCTTCCAAAGGAAAGAAAAACAATAGTTTGCATTAAAGACGAAACACCATTGTATACTGCTAGTCCTCTATTTATAACCACAACTGGGGCCAACGTTCCCATTGCTAAGCAAAGCGGTTATTAAGTGAGTCATGCCTCATTTTATGACCTTTTTTGGCCATAGTTGTTAAGCAAATCACTGCAGCTGTTAAGGAAAACTTGGTAATATTATTTTTGGGGGGAGTGCCGCTGTAACTTCGATCATTAAATGAACGATTCTAAGTCTGGTTTTTTTGGAAACACAGTGGTTGAAATCGAAAACTTCGCCCCTAAGAAAAGCCCCCCCTCCCTTTGCAGGTGTCTGTGAAAGGTAGGGTTTGTTCAGCCGAGCCGCCAGGTAATTTCAAACCTTTCCGTAAAGGAATCAAGGGAAAGTCTGCCACGAAACACAACTCAGCTCATTGTTAGGGAAACTGGACACGGAGACACAAGCAGAGAGACGGAGCAGCTTGGAAAAGCAACCCGGGGGACAGCAGGAAAAGATCTAAAACCAAGCTGGTTCCCAGACTGCGATCCTTATCATCAACAGTTGCACAAAAGGTCCCCGTGGCCCTCAGCTCCGTTTCCACGTTTCCACATTCTTCAACCAGCTAAATGTGCGGCGGCAGCCAAAATAGCCAATGCAATCCTAAGATGCATTAACATACAATCAAGATCAAGGGAGGTGCTAATACCACTCTACAAAGCCTTAGTAAGACCACATCTAGAGTCCTGCATCCAGTTTTGGTCACAAGAAGAGCAAGTGCAGCAGTTTGAAAGCAGAAGTACATTCCAACTCTTATCTTTAAAAGATTGTAACTAAACTATCAGAGTTTTTGCCCGCGAATATATTTAATTGGAGAACGTGATTGATGACACCCAGCCTGCTCAATTGGAGAATCTGGTTTATGATGCACCCAGGGGTGAGGGGGGGAAAACAGGGTCACAGGGGACTGTAAATTACATGTGCCAGAGTTGGTTACATACAGGGCAGTGCCAGTACGTTGCCTCTAATAAATCCTTCAGAGTTTTTCGAAGTTTGGCTCGAGAATCATTATTTACTTAGGGTGATTGCTGGAATCCTGACAATATGATTCTGGCCCTCCGCGGTGGAATAAGTCCATTTGGAGACCGCTGTGGTCAAAAGAGGATGTCTTGAGGTCCATCAGAAGATAGTGGTAAATTATCTCAGGAACTCTTTTGAGGTCTGTTCAGAGGTGGTCTTCAGCAGGTTCTGACAGGTTCTGGAGAACCGGGAGCAGAAACTTTGAGCAATTCAGAGAACTGGCAAATACCATCTCTGACTAGAGGTTTTACCGTGTCCTTCCCCTCCCACGCCCACCAAGCCATGCTCACAGAACTGGTAGTAAAAAAATGTGAATCCCACTACTGGGTCTGTTAATTAATTAATGGTGACCCCTGACTCTCAATTCCAGTGAGACCCCATTTTTCTTTCTTTTTCTTTTCAAATCGGGCTTCTCAGCTGCTGGAAAACACTCCAGAAATGTTTCTCTTGGACTGGAGAATATTTCTTCTGTTGTTGACCTTAGTGAATTCCACCATGGAAGCTGGGAATCCTTCAAATGACAGCCAAGGTGAGATTTTTTTAAAAAAAACAACACCCTTCTATATCACAGAAATAGATCTCAAAAATTTTGGAAGAAAAGAATTGAAGTTGCATGTAGATAACATAGAATAATAATGGCCTTTGGTGGAGAATGTTTGGGTCATAGGAAAGGAGAAACAAGGAGAAAATCCGAAGTTATTGTGGGTTAATTTTGACCTCTTTCAAGGTTGTACTATACTGTTTTTCTCTAGCTTAGATGTCTCCTTCTCTGCCTTTCTCCTCCTCCTTCTCCATCTCTCCATCTCTCCATCTTTCCATCTCCAGTTACTTTTAGCTGCTATTTGAAGCATGAATTACTATCTTTTCAGTTATTTAAGGTGCCTTATTATCTACTTTTTTGGAAGCCATTTCTTACATTTTTTAAAAAATAGCTTTCCCCCCTCTCCTCTCCAGATCTACCTCCACAGCTACAAAGAACCGTGGTCAGTATATTTGTTTGATAATTTCTGCAACATTTATTTTCAACCTCTGTACACTGCCCTTCAAAACAAGGGTTCTCTTAGAGTGGCTTATGACAGCCCCAAAATGCACAAAAGAAAAATAATAATAATTCAAATACACTTAACACACTAAAATGCATGACATTAAAACAATAAAAGCAATAGATTAACAGTTTCTAACCATGTTTACATTTTCCTAGTTCAACTGTATACAATTCTTTTTCTTTTTCTTTAGGAAGATATCATAACAGGACAGTATTTAAATGGTAATTGGCATTAATTTTCTCTCTCTCTTTTAATCTCTTTTAATCTACATTTATTAACTTTTTAAATATTCCCCCTTTTCAGCTCTCCTCAATATTCTTAATTTCCAAAGGTAAGCATTTGATTTATGTTTTTCAATGATTTAGTTGCTGATGCAGAAATAAAGCTGGATTGGATCACAGTTACATTGAAATAAGATCCTGTAATTACTTTCTAAATGCAAAAATTGACATCCATATTAAAGAAATATTTGTGCCAAATAACAACCAGCATTTGAATTTTTGGTGCAAAACATGCTCATCTACAAATGAACAATTTTAACCTAACATTGCATGAATCTAAGCCTATGGAAAATTAACATTCGTCATTGCACAAATTGAAATCATTGGGCTGATGGAATAAAACGTGGCATCCAAACCATAGTTTACTCCATCAGCCCAATGATCTCAGTTTGTGTAACAAACAGTGTAAGTTCCCCACAGGGCTTGGATTTATGCAACGTAGACACTACCAGTATGTGAAAAAATGATTTGTTCTTAATAATGTGAAAAGATTTTTCTGCGTTGTTACAAGCATTTCATTTCCATACAATTCTTTAGGGTAAATTACTGGTTTTTTTCCCCCCTTCTTTTTAGCACCAATATTTGGACCAAAGATCTCTTCAATGAAATCATGGCACACTGCCATGCTCAGAACTTTGCAGTTACTTATGGCAGCTTACAGGTGGTATAGACTTCATACCAGTATTTTCATTCCAAATTGTTTAAATGTCCTATAAGAGAAAAACTAGAAAGGTGATTTTTCAGGAATATAACACTGGAAAATTGGTGGGTTTTTTTAAAAAAAACATATCCCATCCTTCTTGACTAGTTATGTCTGAGTTTACCCTGCTCTTGTCTTTTATCGGCTTCAGATGTTCAGTGTATAATTTAGGGAAAGCATTATGATCCAATAATTCAGAAAGTGGTTGTATTTTAATGATTGGGGGCCATGCTTAGCCTTGGGTTGGAGGGAAAGGTTGCCCTGGGGCAGGACAAAGGATGTCAAGTAGACTTATAGCATCCTGTCCATGGAGGGGCTTTTCTGTTTTAGAACAGGGGTCGCCAACCTTTTGGACTTCAGGGACCACCAAACTCATAATGTTAAATCCCGCGGACCAGAGACTCTGGGAAAATTCTCCCAAAAAAGTCTGCAGGAAAAATTCCCCACCCCGTTTTCCTACCGATCGATCGTTCTTTATTTGGGATTGCAGGATACTGTTTCCAGCTCCGTTCTCAGGAGGAGAGAGAGAGAGAGAGAGACTTTTGGCTTCATGAAAGGAAAGCAGCAGAAGCAGCAGAAGTTTTTCTTTCCCTCCCCCAAACTCCGCCAGAAATTAGTCTTTGTGCGACTTGTCGTGCCAGTGCAGCCTCTTGGGCAGGATGCCTTGCAGGGTCCCAGAGACTCATTTCTGGCAGAATTTGGGGGAGAGAAAGAAAAACTTCTGCCGCTTTCCTTGCATGCAGCCAAAAGCAGAAGAAGAAAGAAATGGAAAGAAGCAACCCAGTGGCCAGGCCAGGTGCATGGGGGGAGTGGGGTAAGTTCCCCCCTCCACCCTTTCCCCCCTCCCCTCACTACCTCGTGTTGCTCGCAATGCAAGCCTTGTGTTCCCACGGACCATGTGGGTGGCGCAACTTTGTGTTCCCGCGCAGCCTGGATTAATTGCTTTGGGGGTGACATTTCTCTGTGGACCACCAAATTTTCTCATAGACCATCAGTGGTCCTCAGCCCGCTGGTTGGCAACCACTGTTCTAGAGGATGGATTTGCTTGGCAAGCATCATCAGAAAGACCCCTGGCATGGGGCGGGGGGAGATTTCAGTTTCCCCTTCTCGTATGTGAACTTGCAGAACTTTATGCCCTGTTTTTCAGGAATCAATCACCAATTATTTTGAACGTCTTTTCCACAACCCCAGAATGTTCCTTTCAATCTTTCGAGATATGAGTACTGAGAATTTTCAAACAGCCATGAAGTACCTCTTTGGAAGGACCCAGAAGTATTTGGTAAGGCCGGTTGGGTCACTGACAAAAAAACAAAACAAAACAGGAAAAGTGTGCTTTGCATCCCCTCTTCTGTCAAATATTTTTATTGTGGGTCTCACTCTGTGCCCTCCCGACAACTTTTCCTCTTAAAAGAAAGACAAAGTACCAAATGGCATGGAACTCTAATCTTCTGAGCATTCTCACAACCAATCTCTAAACTAAGGTTTCTCAACCGTGGCAATTTTAAGATATGTAGACTTCAGCTCCCAGAATTCCCTAGCCAACTATGCTGGAACAACCCATGCCGGCTGGGGAATTCTGGGAGTTGAAATCCATGTATCTTACAGTAAAGTTGCAAAGATGGACAAATTCTCCTCTAAACTATTCCAGTTTTTTTGAACCTTTCTTAAATAGGACAATCTGTAGCCATCCTCTTCCTCCCCCTCCTCCTCCTCCTCCTCCTCCCCCTCTTCCTTCTCCCAACCACCGATAATTTATTTTCTCTCTGATGAATGTTAAGATTTCTGCAGAACTACAGTTTGATTATGATCCCTGTTGGAGATCTCATTTTTCTTGCCATGGTTTAGATCTTTCTCTTGTATCTCCAGGAACTTGGAAATATCCTAATCGATCTACACGGAATCAGAAAGAAAATTTTCCAAAGTCCTGGAGGGAACCGTACCTTGGTCCTTATTACCTTAGAAAAGTGCTTTGCGCTCCTCAATTCTGCTGAATGTGTGGACATCTTAAGCCAGATCCTTCAAGCCTCTTCGGCCACGTATCTCCAAGCCTACAACGTGGCAAGCTTCCCTCAAGATCTTCAGAAAGAGGCGTTCCGGAATCTGTAAGTCATTTTCTCAACAGTTTATGATGCCAAAAGAAAACAGTTATGAATATTATTTGCCCAATGAAAGGGAAGGCTCAAGAATTTGATGTTCATGAATGCCCAGGGATGTCACCTTCTAATGCCCAACATCTTCTGAGCCCACCTGATATTCTGCTCCACCTTAATTGTTATTTTTTTCTGTAAGTGATTCAGGTTTTTGTTAAATGTAAGATGACATCATGCAAAATCTGATCTAATCTAAGTACTAATCTAATCTTCTCTAATCTAAGTCTGATCTAAGATTAGTACGCAAAATTGTCTGCTACAACATCCTACTTCAGCTTCTACCACAATAACACACTGGCAAACAATAGATACAAACTCAATGTAAACAGCTCCAAACTCGATTGCAGAAAATAGGACTTCAGCAACAGAGTGGTCAATGCCTGGAATTCACTAGCTGACTCTGTGGTTACTTCCTCAAACCCTCAAAATTTTAACTTTAAACTATCCACTATTGATCTCATCCCATTCCTAAGAGGTCTATAAGGGGCGTGCATAAGTGCACCATCGTGCCCATTTATTCGTACTCATTTATTATGTCTATACTTATACCTGTTTATACTTATATGTTTATATGTTATGTTCTTACTTCTCCTTGTTTTCTCATGCATGCTTGACAAACTAAACTAAACTAAATAAATAAAATAAATAAAAATCAAGCTCCAGTTTTGAGCCTTACATTTATTTGTGTTTTGGACTCCAGAACAAGTTGAGACCTCTTTTACTTTCTGGTTATCCAGTCTAAGGCTCTCCCTCCTGTCTCCAAGGCCATTCCCACAGACCATTACTCGGGGTTTCCCGTGCTCTAGAAAAATATCGGTTATCCTCTCCATTAACCAGGTTTTCATTACTTTTGGTTTATTTTAGTTCATTTTGATTTAGTTTTATTTGGTCCTGAGATAGTTTGGCTGGATCCCTTTTTCACCAATGGGTCACCCTGTCTGATTCTTGTGTGGTTTTGGTTCTTCAGATCAGTAATCTTCAAAGACCTGTACGACAGGCTAACCACAAACACTCAAAGGGCTGTGTACGAGTGGATGATGCAGAACCTACAAACCACCGACAACGCCAGCAGTAAGTGAAATGTGTTATTTATCTGTGTCAGAGGTGGTATTCAGCAGGTTCCGACCGGTTCTGGAGAACCAGTAGCAGAAATTTTGAGTAGTTTGAAGAACTGGCCAATACCACCTCTGACTGGCCCCGCCCCCATCAGTTCTCCGCCTCCCAAGTGCCAGCTGATTGGCTGGCTCTTCTTTTGGTTGCCCTGCACAGGAGAATGGAGCTGGAAAGCAGGTTAGTGAGGTGGAGAGGGAATGGGGATTTTGCAGTAT
>JANHFN010007199.1:0-19773 GCA_032468175.1 Toxicocalamus goodenoughensis
TACCGTCCCTGTCCTATTGTTTCTTTTATTTTTCTTATATGTACCCATTTCATATATTCATAACTATGTATATACTTCTTGTAAGCAATTGACAAATCAAAATAAAATAAAATAAATAAAAACCTGAATATAAACAAATAGTTGTAATCCTCTGCATTGACTCCCTTGTATTTGTTGAATCAGTAATACAATACCATTTCTCCCTTCTTCAAGTTGAATGGAGAAAATTGTGCCAGATGAGCAGGCCTGCTTCATACAATCCTCAATCTTAATTATATGGCTTTATTCTTGCATCTTCTTCTCAAATACTACTTCTTTTATTCAGAAAACTAGTTTGCTAATTACAGTCCCTACAACAGTTCTGAGCTTCTATCAAGCTGTGAATCCAGAGACTTCTCGTTGCAGATTTAATTAATGAGGATAAGAAAACTGTAATTCATGGATTATCTAGTCTATCAGAAAATGGATCCCAACACTTTCCAAGGGTTCATGTACTATTCTACATTGTTACAATGAATGGGGTTCATTTCCGTGACACTATACAATGAGAATCTATACATTAGAATGTTCTAATGGAATGGTACTTTGGCAGTGACTTTAATAAATTAGCACATAACAATAATTCAGTAAATGTGACATTCATAAACGGCAAGCATATCAAAATTAAAATAATGATACAATTTCAAAATGTTACCACCTGTGATAAGAATTTAGCAATTTTCACATGGGTTTGAGATTGCCACCTGAATTTGTAATGTTTTTACCTTTAATATTAACCTTTTGGTCTTACCACTGAAAAGTTGCAAAATCCTGTACTGAACTTTGAACACTCTGCTATTGCAGTAATCTTAATAATGACAGTATTATCCCCCCCATGATTGTTATAAAATCTCTGGTATACAAATAAGGAATGCAGTATAGCAATGATGTACTATTAGAATATTTGATTAGGATCATACTCAGATTCATAGTCCCATTCTGTTGTAAAATTCACTGGGTGAGCTTGATCGTATTTCTTAGCCTAATCTACATCACAAAATTATTGAGAGGATAACATGAAGTAGAGCAGGAGTATCAACGTGGCTGACTGTGGGCAGGATGTGTCACATGCAGGCCACGCCGCCCACCGAGTTTCATGAAGAGGAAAAACATTGTGAAACATCATGTGACAGCAACGTGACACTGCAAGTTTGACACCCGTGAGGTAGAGGAAGAGAGAAGTATCATTTGTGCTGCTTCAAAGATATTGTGATAGAAAATGGTATTCTGGAGAGACCCCCGTAGATTCACTTAGCAATCTGGCCAAGGTCTCATGCTGAGGTCAGAATAAATTGATTATTATTCTCTTCAGCATTAGAACCATTTGAGAGTTAAAACATGGGATTTCCATGAGGAGGAAATAATGCATCGTATTTTATATGTGAAGTCTCATCCTGATTAGACATTAGAGAAAACTAGGAAAAACAATGTTTTTATGTTTTCCCAGTGTTCAAAACACCATACATCTGTTATCATGCTGCCACCTTTACAATATTATTAATTTTGCTTTTGTAAATTGGTGGGGAAGGGTCCCAGGTTGCTTATGGTGAATATGCACAGTTTGAAAATGGAATGATTTGTGTATCTATCTATCCATCCATCCATCTTTCTTTCAATCTCTTTCAATCATTCTGAATTAAGGAAGATCTTGCATTACCAGTTACAAAAGGGGGAGATGGCATTCAGGACTAGGTAATTTTCACACTTTTAATTTTTCTATAAAGGAAGATCAATTGTAAAGCTAAGATGATACTAGATTGTGAGTTCTGCTAAGAATAAAACAGCTGAATACCTTTCCTTTGAATCCTTTTGGAGCAAGAAGCATACTATAAGTGTCCTGTATCATTTATAAGTGCTATAGCATCAATTTTTCTGGATGTGGAGAATGCAGCAGTTGAGAACACAGGTAAGGGTAAAATGAGCAGTTCTCAATTAATTAAAGAGTAATTTTACAATTGTAAAATAGAGCCCCACGTTTACTAGCTGAATGGAAGTTCTCAAATGTTGATCCTAGCTTATGCAAAGTGTACAGGGAAAATACTGAGAAAAACATCCCAAGCAAGTACTGAATTCCACACAATGTGATAAGAGGCCAATTTTCCTGTTATTTTTCATAAAGAAGCTTCCCCTGCTGTGCCCTGGTAACAACTGTGACTCTTAACAGACCTCTGGGCACCGTTCCTCTGTTCTCAGGCTTCTTTTAAGACTGCCTTTCTTTATACTCCTGTCAGCGTGAAAAGCAGATAGAAGTGATACAAAGCTGTCAGGTCCCTGTCATGTGTTGGACCCTTTCTTATATAATTTCTGGGAGCAAAAACATAAAAATAAAAGATGAGAAAAATATTAATGTAAAACAGGAACCTTGTGCCCGTACTGGCAGAGCAAAATGACTGGAAAAACATGGCTGAAGAGACATGCCAGCAACCTGCCTCCATTCCTTTCCGAAATATTGCCCTCTGCTCTCTATTGAAGGCACGGATAAGCCTTGGAAATGGAGGCTTTTCAAAGTGGAGATGCACAGCTCTGGAAAAAAAGTCTTCCCCCTTAAATTAGAAAGTAACCTGTTCACGAACTGACTGTGGGAGAAAGCAACTAATGTGTCTTGATTTGTTCATTTTCTGGTTTTGGTTCTCAATCCTGAATTGGAAATAACTGTTCCCCATCCTTATTAAAACTGAGTCCCCTCCACCCCGAGAACTGGGTATTAAGTTATTTGTATCATAGAGCTTAAGAAAAGATTGCTTGTTAGTGTTATTGCAAAGAAAAAGAAAAATGGAGCTTCTTCACCAAAAGAACAAGCAACTCTACCATTTTGAATGAGCCATTACAATTTTCAATAATGGGGCAACTGGAGTTCTGCAGACATGGATCCATTTAGCTGGGAGTCAGCTTCCCAAACTTACTAGGATTCACTTCTGAGTAAACAATTTGATATACCTATTTAGTCTGATTGGAGTAGGAGCAGGGAGATCCATTTTCCTTTTTTGCCTCAAGAACAGGAAGTCAGCAGGATGACATTAGGCCTGTTGTTTTTCTCTCCGCCCTGGGAAGAAGGCAAAAGCAACTGGCTTCTGAAAATTCTGCAAAGAAATCTGCATGGACATCTCATTGGGAATCAAGTTTGATTCAAGGGCAACAAAGAAATAAATGCACATACAATGGTAGCCTTGCCTCAATCTATCTGCACCAGGCCCCAAGTTACTCTAGAATAAGGAAATATTCTTCTGCTCCTCCCACTAGATGTGAGCTGAAAAGGTTTCTGCTTGGCTTTGGCTATCCCATAGCAATCCATTCTGACACCCTGGTTTTGTAGCTGTATGAAGGTGCTGAATGAAGACATTTTAAGACTGAGACTGGATTTTCATCAGTAAGCTCAGGATTATCCAGCTCTATTTCTCGCTGTCTTCTGTCAGGTGAGCCAATATAAATGCTGCAGTAGGTTATGGATGCTGTAATGGTTTGGATAATAGCCAAGAAACTTGGCAAGATGAATGTCCTGTGATTTGTAATCTTGTATGCCCAGGAACTGAATAGGTCTCTAAATCTGGATGGAATTGTATTCTCACTAAAGAAGCAGGTGAGCAGTTTGGACTATTGCTTGTCACTTGAAAGTCCAGATGGCATAAGCAGTCTGAACACACTGGCTGCAATGCTGCCTGGAAAAGGATGGCCTGTCTACAGTCATACATACATAGTGAGCTTTTATGCGGGCTTGAACCTGACACAATTCGTTTTATTGCAACACCTTAACTGTGATACTTACTTGGCTTCCAGCTCTTCGAAATGAATTGGTAAGAAGGATAAAATGATTTGCAAAAGGGTGGCTCAGAATTATAACTAAGAACCACCAGAGAAAAAAAGATGGAATAATCTATGTGTTTCAGGGAACCCTAATTTGGCCAAAGATTATATTTAAAAAATTTTTTTAGACAAAATTGTAATGCAACTTTTGAAAAAACCCAGAAAGCATATGTAAAATGAAAAAGACAGGAGATTATAGAAGAAGCAACAAATAGAAAATGCAATCATGTTCTAGCACAGTGGATGGCGAACCTTTATGTTGTGGTGGGCTGAAAGCGTGCATGTGCTGGCACCCACAATGCAATGCGCCCTGCCCTCCCTGTGCATGCACATGCAACACCTCCGCTGCTGCCCCTTACCTGTACTGTGCATGCCTCCCAGCGTGATTTTCGGCTTGTTTTCACCCTCCCGGATGCTCAAGGGAAGCCTCTGCAGCCTTGGGAGGCCAAAAAATGGGCCTTCCGGAAATACCGGAAGTGCTCATTTTCAGCCTCCAGAGGGTTTCTGGAGCCTGGGGGAGGCCGTTTTCATCCTGCCAGAGGCTCAAGGGAAGCTTCTGAAGCCTCTGGAGGCTGAAAATGGGCCTGTTTAGGCACTTCTGGTATTTCCGGAAGGCCCATTTTTTGGCCTCCTGAGGCTGCAGAGGCTTCCTTCGAGCCTCCAAGAGAGTGAAAATGGCCTCAAGCAGGCTGAAAATCAGCTGGGAGGTGCACGCATGCGCAGTGCAGGTAACTTTGCTGGGGCTCATGTGCCTGCACAAATGGCTCTGTATGCCACCTGTGGCACACGTGCCATAGGTTTGCCATTACAGTTCTAGCAAGACAATTACTGCAGTTAAGCTAGAATCACCATGACTTTCACTAAAGGCAGATTTCAAAGCCTTGCCTGCTTTGCACTACTTCTGCTATAATCCAGCAGAAAGAATGAAGTACCAGGTTGGTTTATTTCTTTATTCAATTTATTTGCTGCCCATCTTGCTGTGAGGCAACTCTGGACAGCTTACAACAAGGTTGGTGATGCTGGTAGGGTTATGGACAGAAAAACTTTCACATGGACTCAGATCACCTTTTCTTTTCTTTTTCCCAGCCTGCCTTCAAAAAAAACAAAGAAAACAACTGGGAAACCAGAACAGAAGATGGGTGTGAACTGGCTGGGCAGAGGAATTAGTTTAAAGCAGGGGTCTCCAACCTTGGGAATGCTATGACTTGTGGACTTCAACTCCCAGAATTCCTCAGTCAGTATGCACTGGCTTCTGGGAGTTGAAGTCCACAAGTCATAAAATTGCCAAGGTTGGACACACCTGGTTTAAAGTATCTGGCAGGAAGAGAAAGGCTTAATCGTGGCCATCTTGAACAGGATAAGTTCTGTTGGAGATTTGCAGACATCTGAATAGAAGTAGCAATATGCTAAGCAGCACACTGACACAGAAATGCATCCAACACAAACATGCTAATGAGATGTAATAGCCATGTACCAGCTTGCTGGGTTTGGGCACTGTATTCTCTGCTTTGGTAATTACCATGGTAATAAGCTTGTTTTCTATGGTGACACTTTCCTGGCTCTGGTTTAACCCTTTTTAAAAAACCAGAAACCGCATTTAGGCTGCCTCAAAGCTGCTGAAATAACGTTAGAGGACTGAGGTCTTTTCAGCAGGAAAGAATATATATTGCATGGTGTACTACGGGTAGTCCTCGACTTACAACCACAATGGAGCCTGAAATTTCTGTTGTTAAGTGAGACATTAGTTAAGTGAGTTTTGCCCCAATCTACCACCTTTCTTGCCACAGTTGTTAAGTGAATCATTGCAGTTGATAAGCTGGGTAACCCGATTGTTAAGTGAATTTCCCCATTGACTTTGCTTGTCAGAAGGTCACAAAAGGGGATTGGTGAACCTTGGGACACAGCAATGGTCATAAGTATAAACCGGTTGCCAAGCGCCTGAATTTTGATCACATGATCATGGGAATGCTTCAGTGGTCGTAACTGTGAAAAACAGTCATAAGTCACTTTTTTCAGTGGTGTTGTAACTTTGAACAGTGACTGTTTGAACTGTTGTAAGCTGAGGACTACCTGTACAGGTGACAATACCTTCTATATACTGTATGGTAAGAAGGAATGTAATAAATAAGAAGCTAGAGATGCGGAAAAAGAAAGTGCTGATGGAAGGCAGGTTGTGTTTTAAAAACATGTTTGGCTTTGTGGAATGATTAGGTTTTTTTTTCAGCTGCTCACTCTTAGTATACATTTTAATTTAATAGATTTTCTTTTAACTGGGCTGATACCTTTTTGTCAGCTGTTGTCAGATTTTTATAGCACAGTGTTATTTCTTCTTTTATGTGGATGTTGTCATTTATAACTGCTTAGATTATTTTTTATAGAAAAGCAGTGTATTACTAATAACATTATTTTTAAAAAAAACAAATCAACACATGAATTCTACAGCCTTTCCTAAAATATGGAATGTTTAAAGCCTATTTAGGGGTGAACTCACATTAGTATTAGCACTTCTATTTTGATTAAAATAAAGTAATATTATTTATTCCTTTAGTGCCTTTTGTTTAGCAAAAACAAAACAGAACAGGAGTCTGGTGAAATGAGTTGCTGTTCACAAAAGATTGTGTCTTTTAATAAAATGTGTTAATCTGAAAAGATGCTACCAGATTCCTTCTGAATGTTGGATGCCATAAACTAATGGCTCTCCTCTTACATCTTTTGTTTATCAATATGTGGCACATCATTTTTGAAGTAAATGGACCAATGGTGGGATTCAAATTTTTTTACTACCAGTTCTGTGGGCGTGGCTTGGTGGGCATGGCAGGGGAAGGATACTGCAAAATCCCCATTCCCACCCCACTCCTAGGGAAAGGATACTGTAAAATCCCATTCCCTCCCCACCCCACTAACCTGCTTTCCAGCTCCATTTTCCTGTGCAGGGCAACAAGAGAAGAGCCAGCCAATTAGCTGGGACTCGGAAGGCAGAGAATAGGTGGGGGCGGGACCAGTCAGAGGTGGTGTTTACCAGTTCTCCGAACTACTCAAAATTTCCACTAACAGTTCTCCAGAACTGGTCAGAAACTGCTGTTCACCACCTCTGAAATGGACTACAATCCACTGCAATAAATAAGAATATTTCATTTAACCAAATTTGCAAAAAGGACAACTTTGGAGAATTTGTAGTCCTGTGGTTATTTGCTGAACTACAGGTCTCTGTAGCCCCAGCTGGAATAGTTACTCCTAAAGAATACTGGAAGATTATTCCTGATTAGACAGGTCAAGTTTGTCATTTTTGTGAGTTCCACCATCTTTACAATTCATTCTTCCATTATAAGTGTTTCAGTATTTTTCTATAAATTTCACAGCATTTACCATATGGAAAACCAATCTTTTGTAAGTCTAATTGCTTTGCTATAAGTCCCAGTAAAAACAGTTCAAGTTTCACCCAAATGTTAGTTCTTAAAATAATTTTTATATAAAATTAAAGGAGAGTAGTGTATTTTCCCACCCATTCCTTTCTCTGTATCCTGAACTGTTTGGTCCTATTTGGCATAGTTCCATAGTTTTACAGTCAGATCTCTTGCACAAGTTTCCTTTACCTTTTTGTTTAATAAAGCTAACCAATTGCTCCTTTTAGTGAGTGTTGCAATGGAGATATGTATTATTTAATTAATTAATTCAAAAACACTTTAAAATAAATACTGTTGCAAATTTAACTGCCCTGTTAATCTATTTGAAACTTTCTTAATTCAAACTCTTGCTAAGTTTTTTGCTTTTAATTATTTTTAAAATTCTTATAGCTGTTTCTTTATTTTTAATTTTAATCCAGGTTGGAGGACCACTCACCAGATAGTTTAAATGCTCTGCTGCTTGGAAGATCTCTACAGTTTTATTACTGTATTCAAAATGTGCCATAGAAAGTGGAGACGTGAGTGAACTTAGTGTCCTTAAACAGCTTGAGGCTGTGAGCTTGGTATTTCTTCTGTGGCTCTCATTTCTCTACTCATGAGTCAACCACAGGGCCCTTTCATGTCTGCAGGTCTCCTCATGAGGAATTTTCTTCTGAAGCACAGGTGAGTGATATACTGGTCTCTTCTTGTCTGAAGAAGATCTGCTGGCCTGGACAGAAGTCTTTGTCTCAGGATCATCTCAGTTGTTTGCAGATGGGTCAGTCTGCCATTTTCTCCACCTGGAAATCTCTCTTGCAGCTGCCATCTTGGCTTTTTTAAAACCACTTTGTTGTGGATGCCCTGAGCTAGGGAATTTTAGGAATTTCCCCTCCTTTATCTGCCATGCTCCTTATGTTAACCAGTCAGTAAAGTCAATACTTATTCATGGCTTATGGAAATGAAAGATAACTGGGTATCCAGGGATGTTTTTTCCAAGAGAACACCAATCTCTTGATCTCCTGGAAGACGGAGAACCAAGAGATCACTATTTGCATGGCCAAAAAGTCTGTGTTTTTAAGGCTACTGTCCTGAACACTCTGCCTAGCCGCTCTAAGGCATTGCTATTCCTTTGCTGTTTGTTTTGGTGCTGAGCTATCTGTCTCAACAGCTGGTTTGGACTGATTTTACCCTCAGCTTTCAGTTTCCATTCTGCTCTGGAATGCTAGGGACTGCCTGCCTGATAGTATTAAGGCAGGTGCCCTGCCAAAGGCAAGAGACAAGACACTGAGATTGGTAGATGGCCTTACTCTTCTGAGTAAGAGAACTTGGAGCCCAACTGGAAGCCAGAGCACAGCACAAAGCAAAGAGCAGACAATCTCCAGGTCATTGACACTCAGCTACAATTTATTGTAGGCTTTCACCACGATTAAATGAAGTTCCAGGCAATGCGCAGGAATGTGCATTGACTCTGGAATCCTATGTAATAGTGGTGAACATCTACAAGAAACCTGTTTATGAACAGCAGTCAATTTGAATTTGAGATACGTTGATTCACCAGGAGACAAATGGACCTATTTCATGCTAGATCATCAGGACAGAACAGAGAGAGAGAGAGAGAGAGAGACTGACTTGCCCATGGTCACCCAGCATGGCTAAGAGAGAAATTGAACTCACAATGTCTTGCGTGGTGCCTTAACCACTCCAGGGTGTGTGTGTGTGTCTTGCCTGGTGCCTTAACCACTCCAGGGTGTGTGTGTCAAACTGGTGGCCATACACTGGATGCATCACCATGCCCACTCCAGTTCCGCAAATGGGAAAAAGGTTAGGAAATATCACATGGCGAGGTGAGTTTGACACCCATGTACTAGACCAATAGTTGTTGTTTTCTCTTTAAGACAGGTAAACTGATAGACTCAAACAGAATTGCAACAAACTGATCCTTTTTTTCAGGCTTCTGAGCAAGTCAGTTCATTAACAATGGTTAAAAAATGTGATCGTGTTAATAAATAGCAAAGGGGCAACGCAAGGTCCAAAACATGTACCCTATTAGAACAGAATATCAAGGACAAAACCATACTAGTATCACCCGTGGATTAAGCATGAAAAGTGGTACATTATATTTGTATTATCAGTCCTGAGCAATTCTGATAATTTACATGTGAATTCCCAGCAGATTCATGCCTGGAATCTAAAAGATTGCTTTTTATTGCTTGCAGGAAATGAACACATAATTATACATATACCTATTTGCATTAGGGAGCAATGGAAATGAATACCACAATGTGTTTTAAGGGTTTTAAATATTTAAAAAAATTTAAAAAAAATTAAAAGAAAGTTTTTAAATATTAAACAAAGCTTCTGTGTTGTTATGACTATTGTTCCCAAGGTACATCCTTCTTTCAAGCAGTTTGTTATTAATCAGTCATCAAAACTGTGCTCCTTGATTACCTTTTATAATATTCAGCAATGCTGTGGAAATGTTATTTTTTCAAAAAATTGAATCTAAGCCAAGAGAATGAAAATAATGGATTTTTGCTTCAAGACAGGCACTGACAATGGTCAAAGCAGTTAGTCAGCTAAGTGAGTCAACATATGATTCATTCAGGAGGAAAAGCTAACTTCAATAAGTTGAGGGTGGGGTGAGAAAAGCTTAACTAAATATATATTCTGGTGCATGTTATTATCAAGCAGAGTTAACATTTCTAATGCTTTACAAAAAAAAAAGAATGAAAAAAAACCCCAATTGCCTTCCAGGATAACAAAAGTAAAACAACACACAAATCTTCAGCTGCAGTCAGATGGCCTCTGTGTGTCGATCTTTTTAAAAAAATCTTCCTTTTTTAATTCTTTTTTTTTAAAGTGGGTGTTAAGAAAGGAAATGAGTTGGCAGATACAGATTTCAGTTCAAAATGTATCTATCCTCTGTTGTCTAAAATGTAAATGACCAAGTTGTGTGAAGGTCAGTTCTCTGTGCACAATTATTGTCTCTGTTGCAAATAGATTATTACCTATTATTCCACCTGATAAACAGGAAACCTTACTTCCTGGCTTCCCACGCACATTCATCTCTCAATAAAGAGGCTGATTCACACAAGAAGAATCAACTGCTCAGATTTTACATAGGCTGAAGCTTTGATTTAGCCAGTTTCAAAATTCTCGGATCTGGAGCTCAGCCAGGATTTAATATGCTCCTTTCCAAAGGGAACATGGCTATTGTTAAAAGATCCTACCTTAGCATACATACAATACATGCTTGCATACATACACACACTGTGTTTTCTTTATTACAATCAAGAATACATACATGAGAGCATTGAAAAAAATATAAAAATTAAATATATGATAATATAGTGCAGGTTTCCCCAAAGTGGTCAATATTGACTCCTACGGGTAAGTGGGACTATCCATTACTGTTATTTCTATTTTTATTTGTGGCATTAGTTAAAGTGGTATTTATTAAATTATTTGCATATAATAAATGTTTGGGGAGTTGATAAATAATCTGAAATTTCATGAAGGGGTTGATGAGCTGATGAGTTTGGGGATTCTGATATAGAGTAATACTTGATGCTAGTGATCCAGTGTCTTAAATCAGCATGGCCAATAGCCATCTCTTTAGCCAAACCACACAGAGAGGCACTAAAGTGGAAACGTGGCTCCTGGTAATCATCCACAGACATGAATGTTTTACTTATCCTTTACTTAACCAGTCCAAGGCTGCATAAACAGAGGGATAGAATCAAGATTACGTAAAGTGTTAATACCACTTTATAATGCCTTGGTCAGACCACACTTGGAATAGGGCATCTAGCTTTGGTCGCCACAATGTAAAAAAGATGCTGAGATTCTAGAAAGAGTGCAGAGAACAGCATATAAGGAACGGTTGCTGGAATTGGGTATGTCTAGTTTAATGAAAAGAAGGACTAGGGGTAACATGAAAGCAGCCTTCCAATATTTGCTACAAAGAAGGGGCCATACTATTCTCCAAAGCACCTGAGGGCAGGACAAGAATCAATGGGTGGAAACTAATCAAGGAGAGAAGCAACCTAGAACTAAGGAGAAATTTCCTGACAGCTAAAACAATTAATCAGTGGAACAACTTGCCTCACAAGTTGTGGGTGCTCCAACACTGAGAGTTTTAAAGAAGAGATTAGACAACCATTTGTCTGAAAAATTATAGGGTTTCCTGCCTGAGCAAGGAGTTGGACTAGAAGACCTCCAAAGTCCCTTCCAATTCTGTTATTCTGCTCTGTTATTCTGAAATATTGGAACTGCTTACCACAGCCAGAACCACAATTTCTTCTTAGTACTACAGAAAAATCTAGCAATTGCACTATAGTACATGGGTTGAAGTACATGATATGTCCCATTAGTATCTTTTACTATGCTAGTCATGCAAATCTTTTTTAAGCATTCAGCCTCAAAAGGCTGCTGGCTTCTGACTCTGGTAGCTGCAACAATTGGTCATACCCAGCCTTGCCTGCCCAACCTCTGTCCTTCATTGTGTCACAAGGAACAGTCAGAAACTTGAACAGAGCTCTATGCAACCAGGGCCACCTTGAAGCCATGTTTGCCATGCAGAAAGCACTCCTCACACAAATGGATGTAGAGCACAGCTTGATGCCTTATTCACCAAGAGTGAAGGTCCGCTGAAGGTCCGCGGGCCAGATGTACAGCCTCATTCCTCTTACGCATCAGTGAATACCTTGTTCCAGCTAAATGCCCAAAGTAGCACGTAGAGATTTCTGTAACTTGCTCTTAGGTAGCTCTGATTCTGTGTTGCTTCTTTCTTCAGCACCATGGTGTTCTATATAAACGAGGCTAAAATTATTCAAGGGGGGGAAAAAGACGATTTGCTAACAAGAAACTACTGAAGCAGAAGAATGTTCCAGAGCTTAGAAAGCATGCAATTCAAAGTAATACATCTCTGGGTAATTGTAATCATATTTTGCATAACATTCTTGATTTTTTAAAAAAAGTTTATAATTTGGTCTCTGCCCTGTTGCCTCCTTTTGTAAGTCTAAAAATGCAACATAATTTATACTAGCAGGAAACAGTGTGAGGGATGCAATAGCTGGACATCCTTTTCTCTTCCCTTAGAGCAATTGTAGGAGCCCCCCCACCCAAGAAAACCCCCTCTTATATTGAATGCTGACAAGGCCCATGCTCAATGTTGAGTAAGCATATAGTTGCTTTTTTATTTCTGTATGTTTTAAAAAATTAACTTTCTAAATGTTATACAGGAAATCCTCGACTTGCAACAGTTTGCTTAGTGACCCTTCGAAGTTACAATGGCACTGAGGAAAGTGACTTATGACAGTCCCAGAGTCATGTTTTGAAACTTGTAACAAGCAAAGTCAATGGGGAAATCAGATTCCCATAAACAACACTGTTACTAATTTAACAAAATCTATTATCAATTAAAGTCTTCAAGAAAGAGGCACAAGCAGAGTTCTGGAAAGAGGGAATTCTACAGATATTCAGCAGTTACCAAAAAGGCTGGTCTTGCAATCTGCCAGCATAATCTTTGTGATGAGTCACTTCTGGAGTCATTCTTAGGATCTTTAGAGGGCTAGATTAATGTCGCCAAATATTTCTATGTGGTTGCTAAGTGTCAACTACAACGTGATAGCAAATAATCAAAATAAGCATTCACTCTCAATGCCAATTAATCTAAAGAGCTGTGAAAGTTAATACATAATTTAGCCATGAAGAAAAATAAGAATCTTATGATAGCAATTAGGTATAACTTTAAAACGAGACCATGGTATATAACATTGAAATGGGACCATAAACAAGCTAAATATTAAATTAATATAACTTAAGCAACCTTGTAAGCATTCACAACTTGAAGATTTCAAATTATGCATTAAATTGTGACAGGGAGTAGATATTAGCAAAGTTTTGCCCTTAGGGTAAACATTCTTAGATTGAGGGTTTCCAATTATCCTTTAAATTGCACAATGCATTTATCAGACAGTGAAAAATGAACTGTAAACAGGTGTGCTATCAACTCAGTTTGGATGAAGAAAAAACAAAAGTTTTCTTGTACTTGATTTTAATAAGATGATAGAATAAAAAATAGCCCTAATGATACCAGTAGCCCCAAAACTTTATTTAAATCATATGGAAATTAATGACAGGGTTAGTTTCCCAATCAGTCTTTGGTTTCCATTGCATTTTAAAATTTAATCACATTAATGAATAGTAGTTAATGGCTGAATATATTTAATAAGTGAAACTAAAGTTGGAATAGTACCCTTGGACCATTCAGGGCTACACGTATCCTGGTTCCAAACTACGCAGGGAATTAAGTCTGAAAATAAGTGGATTAATAATCTATCTGATTCAAGCAAAAAAAATTCCCAATCTATAAAAACTTTCTGGCGCCTGCATTTTGAACTAGCTGAAGATTAAAGGCAATACTATATCACCAGGGATACAGCCGATGAGGCTGGATATATCCTGTGCATGTAATAAAAATGCATGGAATTGAGGTCTGCTTTTTCCAGATATGGTCTGAGCTGTCAAACTAATCTAGACTGCTCTAAGGGTGTTCCCCGTTACTGATATTGAACAGTAGAACAGCAAGCAACTCTAACTTGCCTGATTTCCCCCCCCCAAGTAATTGTTTTATTGCATTATAAGATGAGAATAATACATTATAAAATACAGATATTAATTGGGCCCCAGAGCCAGCCTGGTGTAGTGGTTAAGTCATTAGACTAGAAACCAGGAGACCGGGATTTCTAGTCTAGCTTTAAGTGTGAAGTCATCTGGGTGACTTTGTGCCAGTCCTTCTCTCTCAGACCTAGGAAGCAGTTAATGACAAACCACTTCCCCCAAAAAATACCTTGCCAAGAAAACTGCAGGGACTTGAAGGTGCAAAAACAACCACAGCTGAACATACCGTGGAATTTATACAATATAAATGAGAAATTGTTGACACTTTGATGGCCTAAATAAGTTAAAGGTAAAGGATAAAATTGTTTATATAGGAGGTCCTCAACTTACAGTTATAATGGAGCCTGGAATTTCTGTTGGATGACACGACAGTCACCCACACGACCGACCCGTTTTATATTTTTTACGGTAGTTCTTTAAGCAAACATTGTGACTGTAAAGTGAACACCATGATCATTAAACAAACTCATTATCTGTATTGAACACTTTTGTTGGAACCGTGAAATAAATGGTCAAGGGGATGAAGTCTCTATGTAGAACATCAGTTCCTCAATTTAAAACATTCCCTTCTTCCCTGTAGTTATTTTAGATTGTATCAACACATCCAAACTTCTGTGCCTTCCCCCAAAATGCATTCATAACTACTACCTAAATTGTACCCATGACCTATATTTGTTCCTGTTTTTCCAATGTATAGGTCATTGATGGCTAACCTTTTTGTGCCAAAAATTGTGTCCGTGCCCACATTGCCTTCTGGGTGCACACTCACGTGCCAGCACCCAGAAGGCAATGCGCACCTGCTCCCTGCACATGCACGTGCAATCCCCCACCACCACCGCCCCGTTACCTGCACTGAGCCTCCCAGCTGATTTTCGGCGCATTTGAGGCCTTTTTTGGCGTCCCAGGGGCTTGATGAAAGCCTCTGCAGCCTGAAAAATAGGCCCGTTTTGTCACTTCTGGTATTTCTGGAAATACAGGAAGTGATGAAATGGGCCTATTTTTCAGGAGGCACAGGCTTTCCTCAAGCCTCTGGGAGGCCGAAAAAGGCGTGAAGCATGCACATGCTCAGTGAGGTTGCCTGCAGCTCGCGTGCCAGCACAAATGGCTCTGCGTGCCATCTGTGGCATGTGTGCCATAGGTTTGCTATCACAGGTATAGGTAGTACTGTATGTAGTCTTATAGAGAGTGACTAAAGTTTACCCATCACACTAAGCCACAATGAGGTTTGCTCAGTTTAGACTTGGTGCTATGGAAACCTTGCAAACCATGGTGGTTGCAAATCATAATTTATGATGAACTGTGATGTGAAAGCCCAGGCGATTAAACTATGGCTTGGTGCATACACACACTGGTGTGTATGCACCAAGCCATAGTGCGTGTAACAATCTCAAATTCATCCAGTGAACTTCATGGCTACAGAAGAAATCAAAGTCCAGTGTCTTTTCCCCCCCTTGTAATGTAGCATCAGGAGGGCATCAGATTGGAGAAGCTGATACATAATACTGTACAGCAAAGAAATGTATTTATTTAGCATATGGCACGTGTTAGCCAGGGATCACTGAGGTGGCTGGCTGCCTCTGTGAAAGGAATTTTTTCGGGTGGTGTTATCTTTTACCTGTGGGACATATGAATGCTTGGAAGGCAATCGGGGGAAGCTCCTTTCTTGTCTTTCTGTGGTTTATTCACTCATGGGAATCGAGCCTCCGAGCTGCCGACCTCAGTGGTATGCAGGCCCAGCATCTTACCACATGAGCCACCACAGCTTCAGCACAGAAATAATAATACTATAAAGCAAATTGTTAATGAGGCCTGTTGCACTGTACAAATTTTCAGCAGGTGTAAACGGCATCTGTTTACACTTTTTTTTCACAAAGTCTCCTGTGATCCTTTTACCCTAGTAGCACTTCTAGAAAGTAGCCTGAGGATTAGCAGTTTGGTCACAGATGTTTGGGTTTCATCTCTTTCTTTCTCTGTCAAATCCAGTGGAATGGCATCATTAAGGATGGTACTAATGATCAAAAACAGGAAAAAAAAACATATTCCCAATTGTTAACAAGCGGCAACGGTATGCTTTAAAAATACATATACATTATATTGAATGCCATTCTACCTTCTTACCTATCGCCATAGCAAATTTTATTTTCCATGATGTAAACATAACTAATAACTTACTAATTAACTAATTCACTAAGGTTTCTTAGTTATGGAATGAAATTGGCAGAAAGTCAATAAATGCAGCAAAGAATATTAAAAGCAGGGAGGTTAAAAAACATGTAATTGAAATATAAATGGTACAATAATCAAGGAAAAAAATTACACAATCTTAAAACACATTCTTTAGAAGCAATCCTATTGAATTCAGTACAACTTCTTAGCTTAGTTCAAGGGGTTTACTGCTTTTTTATGTTGGGTTTTTAATCTGCCCAGAGACAATGAGAATAAGTTGAGTGGCCATATAAATTTTCTTAAAGAAATAAATGATGGGGCAGTATATAAATAAAAAAGAATAATTGATTTGTTTATTACCGGGAGGATCATGCGGGCCTAGAAACCAGGAGTCGGTGACCCAAAGGTGCTTTTTCTAGAGGCAACTGGACCTCCTTGTTTTTCTTTGAAGACGTTTCGCTTCTCATCCAGGAAGCTTCTTCAACTCTGACTGGGCGGTGGAGGATGGAAAGATTTATATGGAAGGAGTTGGTGAATTCTAGACCTGACTTAGGCATGAAAGTTGGCAGGGACATTTACGTCCTGTCCCTCTCTCTCAAACCAACTCACCTCACAAGATTGCTATTATGGAGAAAATAGGAAGAGGAAGAAGTATTTAGGTACGTCCACTGTCTTAAGCACTGTACAGTTTATAAAGAAAAAGGGCAGGATAAAAATCTTTTTTAAAAAAGAGTATATACAAGCAGATCAAAGATCCATCTAACTGTGCTTTTGATAATGCGGTAAAAAACCAATTCTTTCATGAATTGCATGGCAGAGATGATCACTGAAGGAGAAACGGAAGAAAGTGAACAAAATTCAAGTGCATTCAAACAATCATTACACTGCAATGAATCAGAACCAAGAATGATGAGTACAGTTTGAGAATGAAGTCTATCACTCCAAGAAGTCAAATAGGCAAGAGATGGAATTGCACAGAATTCATTTCATCAGTTCACCAATGCAAGAATGCATTTTTCATACCTAACACCCCTTATGTGAAAGGCCAAGACGTTACCACTGTTGTCTGCCTTCTCTGGATTTTATGTCCTTCTGATTTTTGATCCCAGAGCAATTTTTCTCTCCTTCCAAAAAAATTGGTCAAAAATATATGTGTCCTCTTTCCACTTTCAGGGTAATTATGCCATACATCTGACAAAATGGGGTCCGTTTTGCAAAAGTTCAGATAAGTTCATTTTTAACTAAAGAAGACTGCTGCTTTAACTATAGTATGATAGACTTAACATGGCTCTTCCCCAAGAAATAGTTCTGAGCCAATGTGAAAAACTGGAATGAAAATAGAAAAAGCATTTTCTTCCCTTGAATTGAGGGGAAAGGGCAAATAAACAAGGTCAATATGAAGAGACAGTCCAAGCAGAATTTAAATCAATCCAGAAATAGCTTCAGGAAACAAAATCAAGAAGTATCCTGTCTCTCCTTAGTTATACTTGCATATATTTTTTTATGCAAACCAAGAGTTTTTTTAAAAAAAATCAAGAAGATAAGATGCACTTAGGATGCTAAGAATTTGATGTCCGGCTGAAGTGCTTAGCAATATTAACTCAAAATCTATCTGCTTGCTGGGATACTCCTCTAATTAACTTCCTGATTAAAAGTGAAATTAAACATTGCAAAAGGATTAAATTGCCATCCATTGGACCAGGCAAGCAATCTTTGACTATTACTTTTGGGATCTACAGGGGCTTGTTTGTTCACTGGTCACATTTGATTCATCATGAAGCTCCTTAGAAGATGTATAGAGATTAAAATGCTTGATATTTGTGTGTGTAACACACACAAACACACATATACACACATGTTACAGACTCATGATCAGAGATGTTAAAACATATATGAAGATGGTGAGTAAATGTGAATTTGCTTCTGATATAGGACAGTCACTTCTTGTAATTGCAGACATGAATCCTTTGGAGGAGATAAATAGATCCCCCATCAACTCCTGTTATAAGCAAACCTAATTGATCTGATAGTGAGATTATTCCCCCTGAATGCCTCTTGTTTATGCTTCCTCATAGTTCCTCATGATTACAGAGAAGTCCCATTTAGATCTTATTAAAACAGAACTGTGTACAGGATCAGGGTTCTGAAAACAACTGCCTCGATCTCATCTTCTGCAATAGTTTGAATTCAATTTTACAGAATACAAATTAAAGAATCCTTTTCCAACAGTGACCACAACATGATTGACTTTTGTCTCAACATACGTCCATACAAAAATCATCACAACGACGGAATCCCCAATTATAACTTCAAAAAAGGCAACTATGATGTCATAAACGATGATCTCTCATCCCTTGATTTGCAATTTCTATTTTCTGGATGCAATACTGTAGAAGACCATGACAACATATTTTTACTTGAAGTCAAAAGAGTCATCAAACTATATGTACCATTAACAACTCCCAAAACCAAAAAAAAAAATTACCCATAACAATAAGGAAGCTTCAATCCAAAAAGAAATCACTCTGGCGGAAAACTTCTAAAGCCAATACAAAAATTTATGCCACCAGATAAAGACTGAATGCACCAATTATCACCTTAAACAAGAAGAAAACCTTCTATGCATCAATTCCATCCACACTTTCCATAATCTTATAAACAAAAAACTAAAAGACTCAAGGTCCATCCCACCCCTGAAAAGGACCTAATGGTAAAGACTGCAATGACAACACTATTAAAGCCAACCTCTTTAACACAATCTTTGGCTCAGTATTTGTAAACAGCAATGGATCATGCCCAATATTTCCTAGTCGAACCACAGACAACTACAATGATCTAATACATATCGATTTTACAGAAGATAATGTTGAGAAAGCACTACGCAATCTAAAACCATCTCTATCTATTGGACCGCATAGAATATGTGCCTACTTCTTAAAAAAGCTATCCATTGCCATAGCCGAACCTCTCAGCATAATCTTTGAAAAATCTTTCAGGACCAGCTCCCTGCCTAATCTATGGTCACAATCCATGGTCATCCCCATTTTCAAAAAGGGAGACCCCAGCCTCCTTGAAAATTACAGACCAATCTCTTTATTCTGCATCACCTGTAAAATCATGAAATCAATTATTAACCAATCCATCATCCTCCACTTAGAAGCAAACAACTTACTTTCTAATAAACAATTTGGTTTTAGGAAAAGCTATCATGTAATCTGCAACTCTTACACTGCAAAAACATATGAACTACACAACTCAATAAGGGAAAGTAATAGACACAATCTACATAGACTTCTCTAAAGCCTTTGATTTAGTAGTACATGACAAACGTCTCCTAAAATTAAAATCTTATGGTATCTCTGGACATCTACATAACTGGATAGAAGCATTTCTGTCAAACAGACAACAAATGGTCAAAATTGGGAGCGTCCTATCAAATTATGTACCTGTCAATAGTGATATCCCCCAAGGCAGTGTTCTAGGACCAACTCGCTTCATACTCTACATAAATGACCTCTATGATCATATCAAGAACAACTGCATTCTCTTTGCTGATGATGTAAAGCTATTCAATACCACAGACAATACTGCTACCCTTCAAAAAGACCTCAACTATGTATCACAATGGTCAAACAAATGGCAACTTCAAATCTCAACAAATAAATGCTCTGTCCTACATATTGGCAAAAAAAAAATCAGA
>JANHFN010007199.1:21224-32483 GCA_032468175.1 Toxicocalamus goodenoughensis
CAGCTAATTATTTTGCAGAAGCATTACAAGGTTTCTGTTCCCTTTGGATTGTGTTTGATTTGTTGGAAAAGGGCGTGAGTCAGAACAGTATGGGAGTTTAAAATCAGAAGTACATTCCACCCTTATCTTACAAATATTGTAGCTAGGCTACCAGATCTTCTGCCCATAAAAATCTTTAATTGGAGAACGTGATTGTTGACACCCAGCCCATTGGAGAACTGGATTTATGATACACCCAGGGGGGAGGGGAGAAACAGGGTCACAGGTGACCGTAAATTACATATGCCAGAGTTGGCTTCATTTAGGTTAATGCCAACATGTTGCTCCCAATAAATCTTTTAAATTCTTTTGAAACTTGGCTCGAGGCTCATGATTTAATTAGGGCAATCGCCGCAACCCTGACACCTACCTTACGAAGATCCGTAAACAGAAGTACCAAAACAGATTGGAGTGTGAGGAAAGAACAACAAAGACAGTGTTCCAATATTTGAGGGACTTCCACAAAGAAGAGAGGGTTAACTTATTTTCCAAGGTACCAGAAGGCAAGACAAGAAACAATGGGTGGAAACAATGGGCAGTCCCTCGTCTGAAATGATATAGTGTCCCCTTCCAGCTCTATTCTATTCTGAATGAGACCTTTCTAGTGTAATGGTGAAGACTTGTGAATAGAATATATCTAGGCTACATTCACTAAAATCTGAATCCTAAAAAAAACCTCAAGCCCTTATCCTTTGCACTCACTGCCGAAGTGGGACACGTCATTTCTGAAGCCACACCAACCCTCCGCACAACCATTAAGCATGACTTGATTCATGGGTATCTTTCTCTCTTCCATAAGGAACAGCTGCCGCCTTTGTAAGCAGAGGTTTATTTTTTATTTTTTAGTTTTTTAAACTACTTCTTCTTCAAAGGTATTCTAAATGCCAATTCAACACCGAACAAAAGTGCTTGTAGAAAGGTGCTTGCTATTGACCTCGTAAGCAGGAGAGATTCTATAATGAGATTATCACGGCCCCGTTGGCACCAGAAGCTGGAGATGGAACAATTGATTAAAGTGGAGGGGTTTTTTTTTATTGGGAGGGGGGAAGCCTTAAAAAGCACAGGGCTATAAAGAATTGGAGAGGAAAAAATGAGAAATCGGTGTGAACCAAATCACTCGTTTTTCAAGAGATGAAGAATAAGAGATGAGAAATGAATGGGGGGGAGGGGAAAGATTATTTCCATTTTCCCTGTATGTTAGAGTCAAACTTTTTTTCCCCCCAGCTGGGGATGATGGCAGATCTCCCTCTAGCCCAAAGGTGGGGGAAATGCCTATATAATGAGAATGTAGAACACAGTTCGGAAGGGACCATGAAGGTCATCTAGCCTGGCTCCCTGAACGAGCAGGAAAGTCCATACCAGGAGTGTCAAACTCAAGGCTCACGGGCCAGATCTGGCCCATAGGGTGCTTAGATCTGGCCCAATGGGCCTCCCTAAAAACAGTGAAGGACCATCCTGTGATGCCTCCACCAGCAAAAATGGAGCTCAGGAAGGTCACGCACAGCAACCCCCAAGCTCCATTTTCCCTGGCAGATGGTTGCAGGAGGTTTTCGCAGCTGAAAACGAAGCTCGGGAGCCCGTTTTCATGGACTGAGTGCTTGGGCCACCACAGGTGTCCCCCCTCCTGACATGATTGATGTCAAGCTGGCTATGCCCACTCTGGCCACACGCACCCGGCCCACCTGAGAGTCAACCACAACCCTGATGCGTCCCTCAACGAAATCGGGTTTGACACCCCTGGTCTATATCATTTCAGATAAATGGTTGTCCAATCTCCTCTCGAAAACTTCCAGTATTGGGCCACCCATGTTTTTGGGAGGCAAGTTGTTCCACTGATTTTGCAAAGCCAGAGTGCACTTCATACATTGTTTTCGTGTGGACAGGCATTTTTAATCGATTTTTTCCTTCCTGCAATCCCGTCGTCATTGTCCTCCTCCCTCTCCTCCTTCTCTATGTCCTCTCCTCCTCCTCTCCTCCTCCTTTTCTACGTCCTCCTCTCCTCCTCTTCTTCCTCATCCCCTCCTCCTCTTCCTCCTCTCCTCCTTCACCTCTTTCTCATCCCCTCCTCCTCCTCTTCCTCCTTTTCCCTCTCCTCCTCCTCCTCTTCTCCTCAAACCTTTCTGCAAGTCAGAGAATGGCTTTTATTTCTATACAATATTCATTCTATAAATTGAGAAGCGTAATTATGTTTCTGCGCATCGGTCCAAACAGGCACGCTTCAGCACGGTGGCGTTCAAGTGTGACCTGAACTAATTTCTCCTGGGTTGCTAATGAAACTTTTTCCAAGGTTGAGACAGAGAAAGAGAAGCAGGGGAAAAAAAAAACCCACAACAATTATTATTTTTTTGTCTTTTTTTTCCACCCGTTTGAGAGCGGCAAACGGTTGAAAAAAAATTGCAAAAGAGACTTCGGGAACAGTAATCATCTTGTACGGTTGATAAGCTGCAAGGAGCTTCTTCTCTTCTGATATGTTTGAATCACCCAGTTTTGGGAGGGGGGGGCAGGGAGGTTTCTTGAGGATTCTGCTCACGTGCCAGGTGTGCCTTCCGGGGTGGTGGGCAGCCAAGACTGGAGAGTGAAAGGTGAGATGCTATCCTTGCCTGCCTCTAGTCCAAACAAGCAGGAGACGAGAACAAACAAGAGAAGAACGAGGGCATCCGTAGCGCCGGCTGCCATTTCATCAACCTTTGAGGTGTCTGCGCTGGCTGGGAGGATCGCCGCGATTTAATCCGAAGGCTTTTATTTCCTCCTGTTTTTCTGACTGTCCTCCGCAAAGGTTTCCTATCTCCTCTGTATTATTAAAAGAGGCAGGGATTCAGCAAAGCTGTTTTTCAAAGGGCAGTGGATTGGAGGGTTGGAGTTTCTCCTGGGATAGACATCTTGAGGATTTTACGGTGGGGTGGGGTTTTTTTAAATTTTACGGCACTACTAATATCTCTTTTTAATGGTTTTTAGAGTTTGTATTTTTGTACGTTTTTTAATTTGCTGTACACCGCCCCGAGTCCTTCGGGAGAGGGGCGGTATAGAAATCTAAAAAATAAATAAATAAATAAATAAGAAAGATTCTTGAAGGCTGACACTGTATAACACATATACATCATACATCCTAAATGTATGTTTTAAAAGTTTTAACTGTCCATTGTTTTATGCAGGGGTGTCAAACTCGATTTCATTGAGGGCCACATCAGGGTTGTGTTTGAGCTCAGGGGGTTGGGGTGGGCATGGCCAGGTGGGCATAGCCAGCTTGATGTCACTCATATTGGGGGCACCTGTGGTGGCCTGAGCATTCTTCCAGTGAAAACAGAGCTTGGGGGGGGTCTGCGGGTGGCCTTCCTCGAGCTCCGTTTTTCTGGGAGAGGCACCATGGGATGGTCCTTCACTATTTCCAGGTTGGTCCCGTGGGCCAGATCTAAGCACCCCACAGGCTGGATCCGGCCCCCAGGCCTTGAGTTTGGCACCCATGGTCTTATGTGTTAATCATACGTTATAACATCTGTATTCTTACATAGAGTTCCATGAGATCTTAAAGGTTGCCGGGGTCTCACCAGATTTGGTGTTGCAGTCCTTTTCTTGATTTCTTTCAAGTGAACACTTTTGCACTATTACATTTTAGGCAGCATCAATAGAAATATAGTTTCAAAATTGTTGAAAATAATAGATCCACTATATTCTATTCTGGTCACAGGCTAAGCACTACAGATATATGGGTGTATTTACCTTGGAACAGAGACGGCTGTGGGAAGGTATGACAGTTGTCTTCAAGAAGGGCTCCACTCTGGATAATGAAGAATTGCTCATAGGTGTTCCAGAAGTCAGGCTTACATTGCAAGGAAGAAGTTTTTTGATAGGACTATCAGGAAAATAGCCTAATGGTAAGACCCTAATTAATGGAGAAGACTGTTTTGGTAGGTGTAGACTTTCCTTCGCTGGAGATGTTTATAGAGGGGCTAGGTGGGTTGTCTGCCAGGGATTCCTGCACTGCAGGGGGATTCCTGCACTGTGCAGGGAGTCAGATTACATGACCTTCAATGTCCCTTCCAATGTTTACATTCTATGTTTCTATGAAATTTGGGCCAGGCTTTTAAAATTGTTTTGCTTCCTTCACCACAATGGTGCTCGTAACATGAAAACAAATAGCAGAATAATGTAAGTTTGATAATAAAAAGGATGCTTTTAAAATTATATATAAAGATTACACACACACTCACACACTTTTATATTACTTATATATGTTTAAAAATTAAATGTGTACTCTACCTTTTTGCATATATAATCACTCAAGAATCCTTACAGAAATTAAAACAAAATGCAATATGTAAAACATGACAGTAAAACATGACAGTAAAACTTTCAAAATCATTCCTTGTATTGTGTGGTGTACGAAGTCCAGCCACAGTCTCAGCGTTAATTTTCTCAACATGTCCTTGCAACAGAAGGCTAAGCACTTCACTGTTTAGAACAGATGCAACTTTGTGTGAAAAGTTACACTACATATTCTGCAAGCATCAAGGATCCTCATGTCTGACACACATTCAGGGATGTTATATTTCAAAACATCACTGACAGTGAATTGCACCCTGAAGATGTTTTGCTTTAATGTTCTTCAAACTACTAGTAGAATTACTGCATCCTTTAATAAAATGTGAATCCCCTTTTTAAAAAGACTCTTGCTACTTTAAACCAGAAATCTGAAGAGCCAATGGGTTATGTGACACAAGATTACTCTTCTCTGAATGAGAGGCCCTTTTAAAATAATTTCCCCAGTATTAATTACAAATCTCTCATAAAAACATTTTACCCATTTGGAAGTTTATTTTCAAAGTTCATGGAGGTATTTGTACTCTGTGGTATGCAGAAATAACTACAGGTAGTCCTTGACTTACGACAGTTGAATTAATGACCATTTGAAGTTACAACATCCCTGAAAAAAGTGACATGATAGTTTTTTCACATGATTAAAATTCGGATGCTTGGCAACTGATTCATATTTATGACGGTTGCAGTGTCCCAGGATCATGTGATCACCTTTTGTAACCTTCTGAGAAGCAAAGTCAGTAGGGAAGCCAGATTCACTTAACAACCGTGTTACTAATTTAACAGCTGCAGTGATTCACTTAACACCTATGGCAAGGAAGGCTGTAATTGGGACAAAACTCACTCAAAAAATGTCTCACTTAGTGACATAAATTTTGAGCTCAACTGTTATCATAAGTTGAGAACTACCTGTACACAACTTAAGAATTAGCTACCTAATAGAGAAACTTGGCCACCATTTGCTTTTTATCAGAAGAGATCTAAAGAGGATGGTCTTGTTCTCTGTGAAAAATCCTGACTTTGGCTTTTCCCTCCTGCTGGGGTATGACTGATATCAAGACCTTAAAACTTTTGAAGTAACCTTAAGAGATACCTGTCTATCTAAGCTTTAGTTTAATAGTCGCCCTTTACTTTTGTTATGCAATCTTATTATCCCAGGTACATTTTTTAAAATTATAATTTTTTATAATTTAATTATGGATCATAATTGTATAAACACACAGACACCATAATTTATTTTAATTATTTGTTTTAATGAGTTATATTCTGCTTTGCACTTGTGTTTAATGATGAAAAGCAGGATAGAAATTGTCTAAACAAAAATATAATTATTTTCCCCAAATTGTTTTATTGTAGAATATAAATACATTATATAATACAAATTAATTTTGTACAGCAGTACATGTATACTGTGGTGATTAAAATAAGTTAGACCTTTAAAAATAGAAAATTTGTATCAATGCTAAACGTAATTTCCCATATATGTTTGACTATAAAGTTGCTTACATTATACAATTGATGCTTAAATATGACATTGATAAGATTAATCTTCAATGAAGTTCAATGTATCTGTTTGTAAATAATGTTGCATTATTATTTACTGCTATTTATGAGTACTAAAAAAGAAAAAATAAATATATATCAATGGCTGCATAAACAAAAAGTAACTTATACAACCAAACTGTCTGCTTCCCTTCTCTTCCAGTTGTCTTATGTATCCTAAGAAATACATTATGTACCGTATTTCTTATTTATCCTACTTCTCCATAAAGTAAGATTCACTATCACAAGCAGAGTTTGCCATAAAATTAATGTGTTGGTATATTGCACACACCTACTTCCTGTGAAATTATGAGCTGTTTTTTCACAAAAGGATTTATATTCAAATAGGTAACAATTATCACAAATTTTGAGTAACATTACAAGAAGATATTTCAAACCAAGTATTCTGCTTTTATTCAGAAGAGTTTAATAAAATTAGTCTTATCAAAAGTAGGTGGCCTTTATCTAACTTTTTCATTCATAAGGAATTGAATTTGATTTCTACATTTCTTTAAGCAGAATCTGGTTTATACAGTACTTAGTTTTGTTCTTTTCTTCCTTTCTCTATTATCAATTTCCAAAAAAAATCCCACAAATATAAATATAAAATACAAAAAAATCCATAAGTATATAATAAAATCCCAGATACTGTATCCATTTTTAATTTCATTATTTCTCATATTCTCAATACTCATTTTTGTGCCATTACTTAACCATTGTTTCTGAAAATGGTCAGAAAATATCCAAATTGTGAATGAAATAATTACAAGGCGATATAAGAAAACTATGTGAAGCCAAATAGACGTTAATATCATTTGTAGAAAATAAAAGTCTAAAATTGTGTAGTTAATGCATTATGATGTTAAAAGCTTTTCCAACAATAACATAACGATCTGAGCAAAGCCAGATAAATGCTAATTATAATTTAAAAAGCTAAAATAATTAATACCCTTATAACATTGTAAAATTACCCCTTGGTGCTGGGAGTTATAAACTGAACCTTCTTGGTAAGTTTCTAACATTACATACAAAATTGCATTTTGATGAAAGTGACATATTTTCCGGCATTCTTAGTGCCAACTTAATGAGGCATAGGAAAGTTGTTATCAAATGTTGGAGATACAAACAATTGCAACATCACTCTTCAAGTCTAATAAAAAAGAAAATTTTGGAAATCTCATCTCGGTTATAGCAGATCTCAATCAAGCCTCTTATCATTCTTCTAGCCCATAACACATAGAACAAATCTTTCCCCCAAGCAGAAAGAATTATATGATAAAAATGTTCCTTACTAGATTCCAGCAAACTGGGGCTTTATAAATTTCACCTTATAAAGTATTCCAAAATGTAATGCAGTTAGGGAAAACTTTATTCTTGATATGATAGCAGTCTTCCAATATTTGAGGGATTGCCACATGAAAGAGGGGAACAACCTATTATCTAGAGACCTGATGGCAAGACAAGAAGTAATGGATGGAAACTTGTTTGTTTGTTTGTTTATTAATTAAATTTATTTGCCGCCCATCTTGTTTCATATGACTCTGGGTAGTTTACAAGCATTAAAATCATAAAAGATAACTTGTCAGGGTTCCGACCAATGCCCTAATAAAATTAAGAGTCTCAAGCCATTTAGCAAGAATAATCCAGTTGTTTTTTTAGGAGCACTATGTTGGCAGTACCTAGGTGAAGCCAACTCTGGCTTCACCAAATTCGTGCCTTGCCCCTGGCTCTGTTTCCCCCTTGGCCCACTGAGTGTCACAAGTCACATTCCCCAACGAAGTAATTTTGTGGGTCGTAAAAATCACTCCCTCCAACTGTTGTGGGTTTCCGTGGAAATGGCCTTGGCTTCGGCCCGGCTAGGCTGTGTCTGGTTTTGACTGGTGTGAATTCCTTGGTGCAGCTGCGAGGTGTGATTTCCATGCCTCTGCCTATGGCATCTTGGGAGCAGGTCAGGAAAGCTTCGCGAGTTGACATACCAATTCTTTTGAAACAATTAACATGGAAATTACAATGAAAAATAGGATTATAGTTAAAAGATGGAGAAGGAATGAGCAGGCTGTAGGGGGGAAAGGTGGGATTGGCTGTTAATTCATTAACCATCTCCAAGATGGAGCTCCCAGTTGGGGCCTTAAGCCATCTGAGAGAGCCAGCACTTCAGGCCCTTACAGAAGGTCAGAAGGATGGGAGCCAACCACACATCAAGGGAATAAAGATGTTCCAAAAGGGAAAAGCCACGGCAGCCCTTCTCTTGGACCCTGCCAGCCAACTTATCAAAAAGAGAACCAACCTAGAATAAGAAGGAATTTCCTGACAGTGAGAATAATTAATCAGTGGGATGGAATGCCTTCAGAAGCTGTAGTTGCACTATCACCGGAGATTTTTAAAAAGAGATGAGCAGTCATTTGTCCAGAATGATATAGGGTCGTCTGCTTGAGCAGCAGGTTGGACTACAAGACCACGAAGGTCTCTTTCAAGTTATCTATCCTGTCCATCCCAAATCAACAAATCAGCTCTGCATCAATGGAGATTTCCAGTCGATGTCCCTCAGTAGCCTTACAGAGAGATCAGATAGCAGCTTCCTCAATCTTGTGTCCCCCAGACATATTTGGAATCCAACTCCCATAATTACTAATCAGCACTAGGTTGGAGAATGTTGCAAGACAGCATGAATCTGATTGTTACTCAGAGAAAATAACTACCTCAAGATCCCATGAGGAAGTTTCAGTTATTGGAAAAAGTAAGGATATCTGATTCATCTTGGTGGAGATACGCAAACTCCATCAAGCTTATCTTAAATCCAAAACAGACAGAGATTATCTGGAAGTGGTTCAAACAGACCCCTCTCTTTCACGTGGGTATAGAAGAGGAAGAAGTACAGCACAATCAGATTCTGTTTTTCTATTTTTCGGTCATTCTTAATAAAACTAGTCTTAGCCTTTCCATGGAGAGAATTCTTGATCTTATCTAACTGGTGAGGTTGACAGCTATAAAACTGACATCAAAGAATGAAAATATTACAGTCAAATCTGTTCAGGGTGTTCAACAATACTATTCTACTTATTTCGCTATTCTTCAATAATCAGGAAAAATGGCATTATATTTAAACTTACATTTCAGTTTACTCACTGCCACAGTCAAAGGAACACCGTACTAGATTTAGAAAATCACCTGATATACTTTCTACATTTCGCTGAAAGTGATAAAAATGAGAAGGGGCAAAAAATAATCTGTCTTAGAGGTTTGGTCATCATGGGTGGATTTCCTTGCCATGGCGTCAGCAATAACTCCTGAATGGTTCCTTCAGAATGTGATAAAAGACCCACAATTCATTCATAATCATTTTTAAACCATATTCTATGAAGCCATTTCTGCATGGGGAAGATTGCTCAGGGAAACAAAAACAGCTTACCTTATTACAGATTTCAATGATCAGAAGATAATCTACCAATTTAGGTAATTCAAATCTGGCTCTACTATATTCTCATCAAGCTTTGCCAATTTACCCCAGGACTCTGAATCTGGGAGCTTGAGCAGCACATCAAGTACACTTTTTTTCATGAGGAACTCTGGCAAAATTACATATATTTTCCCCTGAAAACCAATAACAATTCTTTTACTTAAATACTTCACTGGAGTGTACATCTGTTAGAAAGAGATCAGCAACTCTCTCATATATCACTTCATGATCATATTTGACAATGTAAGTGAAGATGATGAAACGTTGCCAGACTTCAGCAAATTTATCACCGAATTCACACTCCATTTCCAATAATATTATGTGAGAAGGCTGACATCTCATCAATGTTGGCTGTTCTTGCAGAAAATTGTGTTTTGTTGTTCTCATGGAAAAAAGATCAAAATTTTATTAGAGTTTATATCAGGCTATTATTAAAAGTGTAATTTTAATTTAATTTGTGGAATCTGCTGATGGATTTCATGGCACAATGATACTTGCGGATTTTATGTCACCAACCCTGCTATGCATACATATAGACAGAGAGATCAGACACATTTTATTTGTATCTTCCTGACTCTCATATGCCTTCATGCCACTTCTTTAATGAATTTAATATTTCATTTAATGCATGGTAACCAATTTTTCAATTATCATATTTTGGACATATTATGCAAAGACTTAGCTCCTTGGAGAAGTCTATAATGCTAGGAAAGGTAGAAGAAAAGAGGAGGATAACAAACAGCAAGGTGTATATAGCAATAATGGATGCACTATTGGAAGACCACTTGAGCCAAGTTGGGACAGAACATCCTGGAGAAAACCTACTTACGTGGTTGCAAGATTATGCCCTGATTTGATGGTTCATAATCAACAGATATGTAAAAACCCCATTTTTCATGGAAATTATAAAAATATTTTTAAAATTAGATTTATTAGATTTTGTAATACTGCCTTTATTACTTTTATAAGTAGTTCAAGGCAGTGAACATAATGTTCCTTCCTCCTCCTATTTTCCTCACGATAACCCTGTGAGGTGGGTTGGACTGAGAGTAACTGGCCCAAAGTTGCCAATGTTTTGTTCCCCTCCAAAAGGATAGGGTTCTCTGTTTTTTCTGGGTCCCTGAAGAATCTTCAGATTCTGATAATGGATCATGTCTAATTTGGCTCTTGGGAATGAAACCTATTTCAGAATAATTCAATTAATTTGACATACTTACAGTATTTCAATCCAACTAAATGGCTCTTTAATTTTTATCTCAGGGAACAAAATATCCTATTATCTCATTTAAGCTGCTATTTTTCACAGCAGTTGTACTGCACAACATTTACACATTAGAAAATATATTCACATATATGAATGTTTTGAATGTCATTGTTAAAGATTTTTTAAGACTGGTACTGAATTGGGATTTGGCCTTACTGAACAAATATATCAGCATTAGAAGGAATTGATATGGATGCTCATTGGCATGACTGACTTCTGAAGAACTTGAGGACAATAGTTTGCATTTAAATCACAAATAGAAGATTAGTAGGTAATGCATTGTGACTACAGCTATGAAATGGACCTCCTCATCATTCCAAACAAGACTCTAACATGCTATGATCCTTTTTGGACTTCTGCATGTCTTGCATTAGAGCAGGAGTGGACAACTATGACTGACCCCTTTTTAACCTGTGAATTTAAGTCGCAAAATTTTGGAGCAAGCCATGTTGGCTCAGGAATTCTGGGAGTTGAAGTCCACAGATCATAAAGCATCTGTTGAAAGGCTGTCAAAATGCCTCTTCTGAGGATTCGAATTTTCTCGCTGGGAGAGCTCCGGCACAAGAATACGGACAACTGCTTGAAAGCCGGATCTTTTTTATTTTTCAGGAAGGCGAGAGATAGCGAGGAGGCTGCGTTCCTG
>JANHFN010007199.1:32583-54922 GCA_032468175.1 Toxicocalamus goodenoughensis
TTTCTTATATTTGTTTTGTGGCAATCTCCTGTCTGTCTCCTTGGTAAGATATTTTGTGTCTTTTGTCTGTTTGTTTTTCTGATTTGGCATGTCTTGTGTTTGTAAGGTTTTTTTTTTCCTGTTTCCCTAGTTTTCTTAATTATTTGGGCTTTTGTCTAAGGGGCTTCTTTAATAACTTTTAATTGATTCCTTTTCCTATGCAAGTTTGTTCTATGGCTGGCCTGATGTTCCCTTTGGGCTTTTCTTGCTTGGGTGACACCACTGTCCTCGTGAAGTTCCATTTCCACACATCTCTCCTGCATTATAGCATCTGTTAAATGATCTATTTAGTATATGTGCAGTTTGTGACTCCTCCTAGGATATCACATGGCATTTGTTTATTATCCCTTTGCTTATTAACCCACCGAACCAAGTCAAATTCAGCATGCTGAAAGTAAGTACCGTGAGTACACTTAACGAGATTTATGGCTGAGCGGAGAGGAAACCAAATTGCTAAAGCTTTGGGGTGATTCATCATCGGCATTTCAATCAATTAATCAATTAAATCACTGGTTAAAAGATTAGTAATGAACTAAAAAAGAATCAGTCGATAGCTTTTCAACTGGGTAACCTATACAGTTTATATTCTACAGCATTTTATATTTCAAACAGCTCTGAAGAGATACTGATATGCCAACATTTAATAAGCTTTCACTAATTCTTTGGACTAAAGGATTTTTTTTATTCCTTGATGGGTAACGGTAGAAAGTCAAAAATGTCATTTACATATATATATGACATTAATTCAAACTCTGACCGTTAAAAAAGTTTCTCTGGACTCATCTGATCAATGTGAAACTCAAATAACCCTAAGTGGTTATTAAATATACAGGTTAGTCCACCACTTAAAACCACAATTGAGCCCAAAAATTTATACTGCTAAGTGAGAAATTTGTTAAATGAGTTTTGCCCCGTTTTATGACTTTCTTGCTCAGTTGTCAAGTAAATCATTGTAGCTGTTAAGTTAGTAACCTGATTGTTAAGTGAATCTGGCTTCCCCATTGACTTTGCTTGTCAGAAGGCTGCAAAAGGGGATCACATGACCCTGGGACATAACCTTCATAAATATGAACCAGTTGCCAGGCATCCTAATTTTGATCACATGATTATGGATATACTGCAATGGTCGTAAGTGTGTAAAAGGGTCATAATTCACCTTTTTCAATGCCGTTGTCACTAAATGAACTGTTGTAAGTCAACCACTACCTGTAATTGTGGATCACCAGCACACTGAAGATTACTATCAAAGAAGGAAAAAAAGGCTGTTGGATCCTTTATCTCAGTAGATCAGAATACTTGCTGCCTCCGCTGGCAGTAATACAACTGGACACAAATTTACACATACTGAATTTTTACAACTGTAATAGACACCAGAATAGCATAGTAAAAAGCTATTAATTAAGTATATATAATACAAATAATAGTAACCAAATATCTGATGATTTCTTTTATTGAAAACTTTCTTAATAAGTAAGATGTGATCATAGCCTCCAAAGCAGAGCCCCAGTTGCTACATGTTAGGATAATGAATCCAAAAAGCAAAATTATCTGTGTGAAATGCTTCCCTGGTTTGTCTATTCCTACTTCAGCACTAATACTTTGAGGAAAAAGGGCCTTCCTGTCACAGTCACGACATTGTGCGTCTAGGTTTCATGTTGCTAATCTTTCTCCCCGCATGTTTTCCTTAGTGATCTTGTCCATTTTAATTTAACTTGACTTCATTTTTAATAGGAATAACAGAATTTCATCAATTAGTTCTTCTATATTCAGCATGGGGGATTTCTGGCCTGCTGCCCAGGCTTGCTATTTAACCCAAAGCTGTTTGAATTCCTTTATTTGCTCCTCTGCAATTCCAGCCCTCCTTCAAAATTCTTCTTCTCTTTCCCAGATTTTGGTCCTCTACCCTCTTCTCTTCCCCCTCAAATCCACCAATCCCTGTTTAGAGAAAAGCTTTTACCTCTGGTCTCAAATGTTTCTTCCAGCTTTTCCTGTGTTAAAGGCACTAGAGATCATCTAGTCCAGGGGTGTCAAACTCGTGTTGCATTGGCATCATCATGTGACCTATTGTGACTTTTTTCCTCTTCACTAAATCAAGTGAGGGTGTAGCCAGCGTGTCATGCATCTGGCCTGCAGACTGCGAGTTGGACACCCCTGATCTAGTCCCATTATCTAACCAACGCTGCATCAATACTAACAGTAATGAAGTCATGGTTTATATTGCCATAATGGTAGCTAGATGTTGCTGTAGATTAACAATGGGAAAAGGATCCAAGAAGATTTCTCACTGAACTATATGGCAATGAAGATCCACTTCTTCTGCTTTAGTGGGCAGATCTAGACTGGATAAGCATCATGCACCATCAGCTGAAAATAACATTTTACAGGTAATGCCTGACTTACAACTGTTCACTTAGCAACTGTTCAATCCTATGGCAGACCTCCAAAACATTAAGCTACTTATGACCTGCTTCTGGGGTTCCAGTGATCACATGATCACATTTTATGCACTTGGTAACTGGCTAACATTTACAGCTGTTTGCGGTCATGTAAATGTGATTTTTGGCATTTTTGCTGGTTTCCAGCATTTACTTCCAGTTTCCAGCAAAAAACAAACCCATTGAAGAAAATGGATTGCTTATTGACCAATGTTTGCTTAACAACCATCATATTACTTAATGACTGTTTCATTCATTTAATAAGTTCTGTGTTCACTTTACAACAGTGGCATTCACTTAACAACTGTTAAAATGGGGTATAGATACATGATGTCCCACTTAACAACAGCCATAACTTATGATTCTGAGCTCAATTGTGGCTGTAAAGTAAGAATTATCTTGTACTTATTTATTAATCAGAGGTATATCCTGTTACAAAATAAAAGTATAATGGTTCATATTACAATTGCTGGATAAAATAGAATACTGTATGTGCTTATTTACAAGAGATGTGGATGTTTTTTAAAATTTTGAACTCTAGCTAACAGCTGTATTCAGTGTGAGCTAAAACAAACATCGATGCAAGGAAATATTATCTATCTAACCATTATGGTTGATTTTGCAAAGAATTTGAGAAAGTCTCAAGCAGCAGGTTTTACGTTCATCTTTTCCTGGGAGCAAACCTCAACAGATTGCTAGGAAGCCATGTTCTTAATCAAGAACTTTTATGAACAAGATGTTTCCTTTTAAATTAATTAGAGTGGGGATAAAATATTCCTTAAATAAAAATATATTATTTTAAGAGTATTGCTTACAAGATAACTCATTTTAAATATAATAGATACTGCTTAATACAGTATCTTTCTTTCATCTTTTAAAATAGACATTTTTCTGGGTGATCTTTATTAAAAATCTTCAGACAATCAAGGCAAAAATTATGTCACAGAATACTGAAAGCACTGACACAGATCTTTTATAAGAAACTCTACATAACGATTTACTTAAGTTTAATTAAAACAATACTCCAGGCATCACTGGTTCAGTGATTATTATTAATAAAAGTTAAATACATTTTTATCATAAGGGCTAGTCAAGCACTAAATAAAATTCTCAAGAATGTCATTCAGAACAAGACAACTAGCAAAGATGTGCTACTACATTTAAAAACATGGCTTTTAACTAACTATGTGGGCTAACAGTCAAGATAGATGGAAACTACAAATTCAACAGCAAATACATGCTTTTAAATGCTAATATTAAAAAATAATAATATACAAATATTTCTATTTTTTTTCTATATTAATATTTGTATATTATTCAGCTCCAGTGTTTTACATTCATTGGCTAGGTTTGCTTGCCAATATTCTGTCTGGACAAATGAAACATTCATGATTTCTCTTCCTATTGAAAGAGACTGATTTACAGTCTTAACGAAATTCCCTGCTTATTAAACACATGCAAATACCCTTCTTCAAATATTCTTGCCTCACAAATGGGATGGAAGCAACAAAGGACAAGCCATTTCTCAACCAGATACTCACCCTTAACAAGCTGCTTTGGACACCATGTTTGTTGAACTGACTTCATAGAACAATATATATACACTTAGAAACAAACATGATATAAAATATTCCTTTTATGTTATGAAAACTAAAAAGATGTCGCTAAAAGTGGGGGGCAAAAGTAAAAGCTCTCTGCCCATACCTCTAACTCAGAATGGAAATATATAGTGATATTTTTGTAACTTTACTTTTTTTAAAGGGTTAAAAAGTATATTTCTAGGCTTAGATTTATGTATCACTGTAGCACCAATCCTATTCTGTTGCATACAGGCAGCAGTTGTTTCCAGATATTATTTGTCATTCTCTTCTGCTAACTTTATTATAAATCCTCCAAGTTATTTCTGTTTTTGTTTTTCTGCATTTGCTGCCTCTCTTCTACTTTTCCATTCTTTTTCAAATGTTCATAATTTGTTTTAGGAAAATTCAAGCCATATCACATCATATGTAGAACACTCAGAAAATCAAGGTGAAATTAAAGAAAAAATCTCTTCAAGTTCACATATATATATTCCCTATTTCTGAAATGTAGGTAGAACCTAAGTTACTTTACATTCTACCTAAGTATATTTGATTGATACCATTTGGAAAAAAATGTGTGGGATATGCTAATACTCTAATCTAATAAGTTTATATATACTTAAGGATACAATGAATGTTATTTTCATCCCCAAATGTTAATGTAAATTATAAACACAAATAAATGTCAATATAAATTGACATGTAAATGTAAATATATATTTTTCAAGTTTTCAGTTCATTAATCTCAGAATTATCTATTAAAGATCCAGTTTTTCATAATAAACTGGCTAAGTACTAAATAAAAATAAATAATAAAAATAGCGATTATACATTATTTTTAACAAAAAATACATTATTTATTTAGCTGATGTTCTTTTTTCATGGGAAGAGAAGGGGCAACTTTATACTGAATAATTTCAAAAGAAAACTAAAACTTTGTCAGTGCATATAGTTCATGAATTGGAATAGACATGACAACAGGTCAGCCATTGGGACTGGCTGGAATAGACATAGTAACAAGTCAGCCAATGAGGGCTGCTTGGAAACTGAAACATAGTATTTGTTTGGTATGGGGCCCAGAGGTGGTATTAAGCAGGTTCTGACCAGTTCTGGAGAACTGGCAGTGGAAATTTTGAGTAGTTTGGAGAACTGGCAAACAGCTCTGATTGGCCCCTCCCCCATCTATTCTCTGCCTCCCATGTCCCAGCTGATTGGCTGGGTCTTTTTTGTTGCCTTGCACAGGAGAACAGAGCTGGAAAGCAAGTTAGGGGGGTGGGGAGGGAATGGAGATTTTGCAGCATCCTTCCCCTGCCATGCCCACTAAGCCACACCCACCAAGCCATGCCCACAGAGCCGGTTGTAAAACAATTTGAATCCTACCACTGATGGGGCCATTGATGGGGCGTGGTTTTGACTTGCTGAACTGCATAAAAGAGTTGGGTTGTCCTCTATAATCTAGGCCTCTGTAAATTTAGGCCTCGAGGCCTCTGAATCTCTCTACTCTGTAATGACTTGCTTCTGTGAATATTGCTTCTGTATTCCTGAATTTGTATGCTAACTTCTGGTGTATGGTATTGTATATAAAGACTTTTCTTATTTTAATGAATCCTGCAGAATTATTTACTTGTGTGCTGATTGGATGTGATGCAAATACTCTGAACTATTTGACGTTCTTTTTTCATGGGAAGGGAAGGGGCAACTTTATACTGAATAATTTCAAAAACAAAACTAAAACTTCATTAAAAAAATCAACAATGGCATCAACAGCATCAAAGTAGTAAATAATTTCAGGCATTAAAGCTTGAGTGAGAACATGAAAGAAAGGAATATAATTTATTGGTAGATTTGACATTGCAAGAATTCAGATATTATTATTTTTTCAATTAGCAGTCTCAACTCAAAAATCATATCATTATATGGCCAAAAGCAGGTTATATAATCAATTTTGTTGTGTGTATATATATATATATATATATAATGATAATAAAGGTTATTATTATTATATCTAGGACTTTGAAAAGGAATGCGTAGTTACAAATATTGTTTCAGCTAACACATTTCAATCCTGAAAGGGCACTGAGGAATGCTTATTAATTCAAAAGACTACTAATATTAAGAATGCTTTTAAATATTAAGATGTATTGGTGTTCAATAACACATTTCTAGCTTTGCTCTTCATTCATAATCTGTTCTATTCTGAACAGGCCACCAAATCTGTAATGCAATTTAAATCAAGTGACATTTTACAGACCACATAACAGCATAACAGAATCAATTGATAAAGCAAAGATTCTAACTTATGATGGAAATACCTGCTTAAAATCATCACAAACAATGGAAAATCCACTTTCTTTCACAGAGAAAACTTATCAGTTGGGGAAATGTTTGAGTCTAAATCAGTCTTCCCAATGTGAGTATCCTGTATGGACTCAATTCTCAGATTATACAGAAACAGGTAAGCTTTCACAGGAATCTGGAAGTTTAACACCAAAATATCTGGAGGATACATTTCACCATGGTTCACTATTCAATTTCTCCTCCCCTGCCACCCCTCACCCCCAAAATTGCATTTAAGTGGTAAAAGACACGGGAGGCTGTATTTGTGTTACTTGATTAACAGTTAATGTATTTCCCATGAAAATTCATATAGGTATAACATTAGATATACTAATTCACCATATAATTCTGCCATGCAATGCAGACCAAGTCTATCCTTTGATTTTTTTTTCTTTTTTAAGAGGAGATTTTGCAGAAAGACAAGTCTAGCAGCATATATGTGGCATGAATTTGCAATCATTTAGTTATGGCACTTTTTAAAAAAATGACTTACAACTGGCCTTCACTTACGATCATTATATCATGTTTACAGCACATGATCAAAATTTTGGTGCTTGGCAATTGGCATGCAACATCCTGGAATCAATTAATTGTTATTTGCAACCTTCCTTCTGGGTTTCCAATAAGCAAAGTCAATGGGGGAAGCTGGATTTGCATAACTGTGTGGTGTCTGTAGTGGTTTGCGTAATGACTATGTCACAAAAGATAATAAAATCAGACATTATTCATTTAACAGCCAGCAATGAAAATTCTGGACCCATATCTGGCCATAAGTCAAGGACCCCCTGTAGTGAAAAGAGTGCCGCAATAATATTCTGGAATATTCAGATGTTTTTAGCCTCTTTGAAGAATATTCTCAATAGTATCCAGCATCTGTGACAGAGATAAAAAATAATGTGCTTTTAAATGCTTAGCCTAGCAACAGCATGGAAAGGAAACAAAGTAGGTTGATGCAAGGAAGGCAATGCACAGGCAAGGAAACCAAAGAAAATAGGTGTACCAGTGAAAAATGGAGGGGGAAAAATCTATGTCAACAAACATTGAGGAAAGAAAGAGTAAATGAGAGTAAAATGAATAAGATGATGCAGAAATACAAAGGTAAAAACTGTAACAACACTTAATGAAGCCCAGGAACCGGAGCAGAAATATCTTGACAAATAAGATGAGAGAGAGAAGAACAGGAAGAAAAGATGAGAGAACAGCAGAAAGAAGTAAAACATAATAGAATGAGTACTGAAAATTAGGGAGGGAAAATAGGTAATAAGAATGGGAAGGGGATGGGAAGAAATGGCCTAGAAGGTAGGATTTAGTCTAGAAGAGAATTTTGTGTTAAAGATACCAAACGGCAGCAAAGCTGTAAGTTAGCCATTGTGAACTGAAAAACCAAACATATTGATTGCAGTTAATTTTTTTAAAAAAAGGGGGGGAAATGATTGGAAAGAGGAAAATCAACCAAGAGAATAATCTGTGCTGTTGAAAAGGTAGGTTCCAAGCCATGTCGTTTCAAAGCAAAAACCATGTACAGTATGCCCCACCTGATGGGTTGAGTGTATATTTACAGCAAGACGTAAAGATGAACATTGGGATGAAATAAGCATCAGGGGAACAAGGTAATATGTCTTCTCTATGTTTATATTATTAGACATCTGTAACAGCTATGAAATTATGTAAATGTAATGGAAATGGAAAACATCTTATTAAATCCATAGTACTTAATTGCTTCTCAAATCAAAAGATTTCCTAACAACTCTAAGCAATGTGTTATTGTACCAGTTAAATGTTCTGACATATCTTCATTTGTTTTAAAAAAAAGTTTGCCCACATCAATTGTGCTGCCTTCACTGATGCTTCCTATTCTGCCTGTGACAAGGCCAGCCACTGTTTCGATCCTTACTGCTTGAGTGCATGATAAAGTAAAGCAAGCAATTACAGCCTCCCTCCCTCTTGCCTCATTTTCCCTCCCACCGAGCATCACCTGCTGATTGGGAAAACAACTACAAATCATTCTCCTTAACACTGAGAGATCTGATATAAGCAGTGGTAAGTGGGTGTTTGGAACAGCTGATTTAGTTACCTGTGAAGGTGCTCATCTAACATCGTGGGATTCTATGCCTGTTACCTGTCATTTTGGTTGCTGCTGAATACAGCTCAGGTATTCTTTTGGAGGGGTGTTAAATAGGCCAGATGACAGATCACAGGCATGGAGGATGGAATAGGTGGGAGCAATCAGTAACAAACAGCTGCATCCTTCAATAATGATGTTCTGGCAGCAGGTAAGTGGCCAACATCACCTAGGAGAAAATCCAATATAGTAGGTAAAATGACACAGAAGTAGACAGCCCCCCCCCAACTAATAAAAACATTTAAAAGGTTGGTCCATCACTTGTCTCAGAAGCTGCGGAAAATCAGTGATGCACTCAATGGTGAGAAATTCAACAACTAACAGAACCTAGCTCTTTCCTGGTTTATACTGACCTTCTATGTAGCACAGGAGAAAGTGTTTTTTAAAAAACACAGGTTAGTCTTCCTTCAGAAGAACCCTAAACCCAGGTATATAGAGCCTGCTTTCCTTCTGAAAGCATCTGCCAGGCATTAATTACACAGGAAATGGCTCAGCAGAAGCCAGGTGTCTGGTCTCTCCTGCAGACCAAGCCAATGGCCATAGAAGAAAATGCCTAATAGATAGCAAGGAAGGGCTATGTCCACAGTAACTGAAAATGACCCGTATCAGCTGGACAGTGCCCAATTCCTTACCAACTAGAGCACTTGAATTGGAATTGGGGCAAAAAGAGAAAACCTTACTTTAAAACACATAAGCAAAAGATGATTTTAAGTTGTCTCAGCTGTGGGCTGTAGAATGAGATGAAAGGAACATCATGAGGATACAGTACAAAAAAAATAGCATGTTTCCATTACACTTAGGAGGATGAAAGGATAAGCTTAGTTAAACCAACAATAGGACATCTGTGTAAGTGACCAAATGTTTAGTGAAAGATTTGCTGTTTTCTCTTTATACTGGTAACATTTGAATATGAGACATTATGCATTGCGATGAAATCTAACAGAATCTTACATTACTTTGGTAAATAAATACATAATCTCCTACTCAAAATCTTTCCCATCATTTTTAGTTATTCATCATAAAAGCATGATCCTTTGATACAAAATGGAGCACAATTCAGACACAAGAAGCTGTCCTCATCCTAGAATGGCAAGGATTGTTATGTAACTCAGACTTGGCTGCAAGTGCAAACTGACTATTATAAAACATGTAATTTCTCTGACCCGCTGCAATCATTTTACCACGATACAAGCTCAGCGATCTCACATTTTCAACTGTTCTGTTATCAAATTGCAAAATAACATTTTACAACATTTATTTGGAATGCTGGAAACAGAATAACTGATAATTTTAATTAACAACCATCTATAAATATTTTTTAAAAGATTATTCTCCCCTCCATTTTCTAAAGAGTATGTTGAATGAAATTTAATTGTTTCCCTTAATGATTTCTTTAATATACTTCCACTTGCACCAACTCCTTATTCAGATAATAACCCTTGTTACTAAATAGAGGGCAGCTTCCCTTCAATCTGCCTTCCTTACAGCATTGGCAGAAGGGCTGAAGGGGGGGGGATTAAACACTTATAGCTTTTATTAAGACAATATAGATCTGCCTAATATTCCTGAAGACCCTTTTGTCTACTTAAGGAGAAACTATGGAAATGTTTCCCAGACAAAGTGTGCATCCAGAAGAGTGAACACCACAGAAGGGAGTGACTTTCTTAAAAAAAAATACTGCAGAGGATGTCAGTTCTTCAATGCAGCAGTAGATGCTGTTAAGAGGCTGTGTGCATATACCACTGGCTGCCAAAAAAAGAATGATCACTGCTGACATGGTGGCCGAAGACTCTGCAGTTTCAAACTCCAAAGATGGAGTTTGCAGGATGTTGAGAAGTGACTGGAGAAGTTCTATCTCTTCAGCAAGGCTGGCTACAGATACACCATACCTGAAGTGGGAAAGTCAAAATGACACAGCCTGCTTGCCTTCTTATGTTTTAGATTTGAACTTGCTTTCAAACAATGCAAAGAAAAAAGAAAAAAAAAGATGGCTAATTGGAGCCCCACACCTCTGGCTGACCCAAGCAAGTAAATTCCCACTATTTACTTTTTCATATGATAGTGTCTCTAAGGGAAGCTTCAAACAATGCAGTCCAAGTCCATTTCTCCCACACTCTCTCTGCATCAAAGAACAATGGCAGAAAGTTCCATCAGAGCACTGCAAGTTCATGGCTTCAAGAAAACATAAAGCTATAGTTAAAAGAAGAGATCAACACAGTCAATTCTGGAGATTCTGTAATACTACAATCAGTTGGGTTTGCAGCAGCAGCTTTGATGTGGCTAAGGTGTTTTTAATAATGAATTTAATCAATTTGTGGATATTCACACATTTTTGTAATTATAAACAGCTCCTCAATCTTCTCAGCCATCATCTTCATTTTGCCATCCTTCATCTTCAGGTCAAGTTGCTCCTACAGTCACTTTATTGCAATTACGTAACTGTTTCCTCTCACTTTTGCTTCATCTGGTGTGGTATCTGTGATTAGGAGATCATTATCTCAGATACAGGGATCAAAGAGTTTATTACCTATAGAAATATGGATCAGACACTTTCTCTCAGCCAACTCACCTTACAGGATTGTTAAAAGGAGGAAGGAGTATTAGGTATGTTCATTGCCTTGAGTTATTTATAAAAAATAAAATAAAAATTATGGAGTGAAAAATCATAGGATGCGAATGAGCTACTGGATTCTAAACAAGTATGGTAAGAAAACATGTTGAATGTCAGATTTGGGCACCAGGTGGGGTAGACAAATAAAAGTTTCCTTTGGATGAAAGGAATAGTTTGTATTTTCTAGCGGAAAAATAAGAATTAAATGATTCAGGGTCTTCCATCCTAGGTGCTGCAGTAGAGTGCGCAGGGAAAAAAAGGGGGGGGAGGTAAGCTTGACTTAGCCAAAAAAAACAAAGAGAGAGAGAGAGAGAGAAAGAGGGAAGCAGAATGGATATTCAATCTCTCAAAAATAACAGGCTGCAAAGTATAGCGAGGGGATCTGTGCCCTCCAGAGAGTTGTAGCCATATACGCAGAACATAATGGGTGCTCAAGATTGCATTGGGTTTTAAAAACACTACCACGTGTAAGAAGCAAAACAGACAGTCGAATCTAGCAAGTATAGAATAAAATCAATGATCTGGAAAGGGAATGCAGGGAAATTATGCAGGATGCATATATTGTGTGATTGGTTTTATTTTGGCTTAGTCAGAGGTGGAAGCCCGAAAGCCTAAAATGCCAGCAAAGTACTTGATATATTCAAATCCCAGCCCTTTCACTTAATTGAACCCTGAATCCATCTGTCAAAGGGTTTGTCCAGTAACATCCTCCACAGTATATATCCTGCTGGCCAGAATGTCTGTGGGCTTTTCCAACATGGCATTTCTTTCTTCCTTTTCTAGCTCCCGCCTTCTAGCTTTTCAATCTTTTTTGTTCTGAAATTTTCTGGGCTGAATTAAAAAAACAAAAAAGGAGCAACCTCGAAGGGGTTTTAATGTTTTTTATTATTATTATTATCCCTAAACAAATTCTATGGCTATCCACACATGGAATTTTCAAATCGCAGATGGGGAAAATGTAGATATTGTCTAAGTCCCCCCCCCCCCAATTTTGGCGGAATACTGCAACTCCCTTATCGTGGTACTTGTTTTAAACGACTTCACTTATCCTACAGAAATCCACTACTCGGGTGTTCGGTGTTTATTCTGCAGCAACAACGCTCCCTCCCTCAACCAAGATAATATATCCCTTTGACCCTGTCAGGCAGAGACCGAAGTCCAACATAACGTTTTCTTAGAAGTAAACTCCCGGGAGGTTGACTTCCAGGTACGGCGCCTAGAACCGCAGTCTTAATCTGGTGTGACACTGCAGCGAGCCGAGCGGGTGGTTGCCCCCCCCCCTCCCCACCTTCCGGAGCCATCCTGATTGGCCGAGCCGTCTCTGAGTAGAAAGCCCCTTTCCGCGCGAGTCCTTTTTTCAGATCCGCCTTGCAGCCCGCTTCCCCATTGTTGTGATCTTCTTTCTCCCGGAACCCGATTCCCCCCAAAACCTCCCGCTCGCGTGCGTCTCTTGCAGACTTGGTCTTCGCCCATCTTCCATTTTCCCAACCTCCATCCGTTCGCGGAGGTTGGAAACCACCGAGTAGGAGAGAGCGTGTTGTGAGGGTGGGAGGAATCTCCCGCGCTCGCTATTCTTCACACTCAGAGAAGCACCATTACAATACATACACACGCGTGTACACGCTTTCGTCCATACCCCTAGAACTGTATATCAACATACTATATGCGCTCTTCTTTAAACGTTGCACGTGGCTTCGCCCGGGATTTCCTACAGAGCACAAAAACATCGCTTACTTTTAAGTCAAGAAATTGGAGGAAGTACGGTCGCAGTCAGCTTTGGGGAAGGGGGAACAGTCATTAATCGATCGGATGACCTTGGGGATAAGCATGAGTCACGGGAACTGTTTACTCTAGAAAGCAGACCTCTCCTTGGTTCTTAATAGACCACCCTGTCCTTGAATGGGTCGGTGGACTGGTCATTAACATTTGAACTGCTATATGTATTTGCCATACACTAAATAAAAGAAATCCTTGGTTCTTAAAAAGTGAGTTGAAATGTCAGGGTCTTTAGCCTGTCATCTTGTCGTTGTCGAAGTCAAACGCAAATGATTAAGCTAGAAATCAATATTCGCTTTTAATGTCCTCTCACCCCAGAGAGTTATGGCGGTTTTTGTTTGTTTCTGTATTACGGTTTTCTGAAACCAAAAAGCCCCCCAGCAAAAGAAGTTCTCAACGTAACGCTGCGTTTTCCCTTTGTAGATGGAGGCGCTTCTTTTTCTTCCACAACCGGGCAACAAACACAACAAACACAACATAAATCCGCGCTCGCATAAGAAACGACATCATCACCAATAACGCGGCTCGTATTCAACTTTGTTAAGACGCTCAAGAGAGGAGGGGAGGGGGAAACGGATACAGCGACAACCTAAGCGTATTATTTTGAGTTTCTAAGTACCAACATATGGTCCATAAACGCACGAAATCTCCCAATCACTCCCTTCGTGTCCAAATGCTTTGGACGGTGGGGATGGAGGGAAGGAGAAAGAGACAGAGATGGAAATGAGTCAGTTTGATATCTGACGGATGCCGTCAAGCACCTAGCCAGCAGTTTTGCTGGGTAGGCATCATATAGAGAAATCGGTGCTCATATGGGAGACGCTCGCACCCATTTAAAGATTATGTTTTTTGAAACCCCGGTCCATTATTCCCTCCTCCTCTATTTCTCGTTCTCTCTTCCTGCATGCACTTCGCATCGCCAAAAGCCCACGAATCAAATCCTATTTTTTGTCGCCGCCTCAAGCTGCTCGCCCCCTTTCCCATGCTCTATGCTTAGTCAAAAGCAAGGCGATGCGCGGTACCAACGGAGCTCTTATTATTATGTCAATGCATCGCTCCCGAAGTTGCGAAAAGAAAAAGAGAAAAAACCGCGGCAGTTCTTTTGACAGCGCGTTAACCTCCCGGAGGGCAGAAAACACACACTTACAGCTTGCGGCGTGCGCGGTCTTCCGCAGCGAAGGATGCAATTCAACGGCACAGGTTTCTGGTTTGAGTTAAAGAATAATAGCGAAGGTCGGCTCAGAGTCAGCAGTTGAACCGGCCCTCGCTCGCCTCTTCCTACTTTCTGACTGCCGCTTAAAATCCTCTTCGGATCGCTTCGACGACCCTAGAAGCAGCTGCCGCGCGTTCCCCCGCTTCGCTCTGCACTGCAGATCAGGAATCCCGAACAAATTCAAGGATCCCTTGCAGGATAAGAGCTTCCGTGCGCAGGCGCTAGCCGACAAACCCGGGCCGGTGTGTAAGGTTGAAATCGGCTGCCCGTCGCATCTGCGGCTTTGCAACGACTGAGCATGCTCCTTTCAAGCCGAGCAAGCGCAATCGGGCCGCTTGAGGCTCCAAAAGCCGCGCTCCGAGTCGACGGTTTGCCCACGCCGGGAGCTAACGCGGGGGACGGTCGGCGATCCCTTGAGGGAGGAATTGTTATGGAGGAATGGGGGTGCTTTCCACGAAACCACCGATGTGGGCGGGATGGCTGCTTTTGAGACACAGGCACAGCTGTATGAAGAGAGCCTAGAGGTGGGGGACACGAAGTGAGGGGCAGACCTAGCGAGAGTCGTGAGAAGGGTCTGCAGTGGTGCTGGCCAAACACGTTTCTCGCCGTGTGATTCATTCTTCCGCAGGGTGGAGGGAGCTAATGTTTCTTCCTTTTTCTCCCCATCACGCTGACTACAGAAGAAGGCTTCCCCCCTCCCCCAGATTCTCTTTCCATTTTATCCATTTTGCTCTACGGTGACATAATAATAAATGGAAACCCTAACCCAACTTAAGTTAAATCCTAACTTAACCGAGTTAAACTTGGTTCTTGTTGAATCCATGAATACAGTACAACCAAACGGTTATCTTAGCAACAATAACAGGTGTCATTTGTCATGGATACTTTTCAGGAAGGTTGTTTTTTTTTAACATTCCAGTCTAACCTACAATCCTATAGTCCAGGGGTGTTAAATTGGTGGCCCACAGGCTGGGTGTGTCATGTACTGGCCACCTTTCTCTCCCCCAGTTTAGCAAAGGGGGAAAGTTGCAATATGTCATGAGACGGTGTGTTGTTGCGAGTTTGACACTCCTACTATAGAAATCCTGGGTCTGACCCTGACTAGCTTCTAACTCAGGTGTTACCATGTGGTGTACTGTCCACTTCCGGTATTGGCTGGGGAATTGAAGTCCACTCAAAAGTTGCGAAGTTTGAAAAACAGATTTACCAGTACTGCTTGACTTACAAACAGTAGTCCTTGACTTACGAACAGTCACCTACCAATTATTCAAAGTTAGAACAGACTTCCCAAAAAACTACTTAAAACCAGAATTTTGCATTCCGATAGCTGCCACTGCATGTGAAATCATGTGATCACATTTTGGGTACTTGCCAACCCAGCCACATTCACAGCCATTAGCAATGCCCCACAGTTATGACTGAGATTTATTACTTTTTTTGCTGGAAACCTGGTTTTCGGTAAAAAAAAAAAAAGAAGCTTATTGTAGACGATGGGTTCACTTGGTCACATAGTGTTTGCTTAATAGTTATGGTGATTCACTATAAAATTGTCATAAATTCATGTGTTGAACTACTTAGCTATCGATAGGACTTATGAACATAATTCTGGCTGTAATTATGATCGTAAATTGAGGACTATCTTGTACTTTTATGTCAAGTACAGATTGGTCCCATAATTCCAACTAAAGTATAGTCTTAAATTTAGAGTTCTGCATGGTGGTTGCATACTTATGAATATAATGAGCTGTTTGCATGAGTATCTAAAATACAAATCAAGCAGTGTTATTTGACCGTTTCTACCTCATTTTTATCATAATGACACTTTAAAATTATTTGTTCCTTCAAATGCAACAGGCTATGAGAAAGTAAGCATGAGTGCAAAAGCTACATTTGTTTTGCTGGTACCATTAAAAACCATGGTGTAAAGAAGGCTCAGTTTATTTAAATTCAATATTTGGACCTTGGTTAAAATATACATAACTGAACCTGTGATTCTCACTTTGAAATGAAGTCTGTTGACTCGAGCAGTACTTGCTCTCAAGTGTGCTTATGACAATAGTGTAACATTTTCCAAACTGAAGCTGAGAGATTCATTTCATGCCTCAAATAATTGTAATACTTACAATTAAGAAAGCCAATTTAATATAGTGCTTAAGGCATCAGACTAGAAACAGGGAGACTGTTGAATTCAAGTCCTGCCTTAGGCATAGTGCCATTTGGGTGACCTTGGGCCTGTCCTTTTCAAACCTAGGAAGCAGATAAGAGCAAGCCACTTCTGGAAAATCTTGCCAAGAAAACTGCAGAAAACCTGTTTGTGTGTGTCTGTGTTTATATGTGCCTCTGTGTGTGTGTATTGCTGCAACAGTAGACTGTCTAATTTGATATATTGAAGCCAACAAGTTCTGGGTTGCAAAAAACGGATGATCTCTATATGGCAGAGGAAACCCCAACATGTTTTAAATTGGAATTTCATCAAAAGTATTAACCTCAAACTTCCAGAATTCTCAAGTCACACAATTTGTAAAAATCTTGAAGCTGACAGATTGGGAAGATTGATGCATAATACTGACATCATGCTTTACAGCTTATTTTAATCTATTAATAGGGAGCAAAAGGCCTTAGAATTTTCTTTCCCATTTGTAAAAGGTAATTAAATGCATTTTATAACATTAAGTTTTTACAAATTACAATATTTGTAATTTTCTAAATAATTTAATACAGCAAGATGATTAAGCTAGGATAGAGGTGGTTCATCTTCAGTCCATATTTATACCAACAAAAAATGAATTATGTGCTAAAAGTATTCTTGAAAAGATAAAAACTTATAGTATTTTGTAAAATGTCAGTTGGCATAATAAATGGATTTTGATCATTTTTGCTCCAAATTATACTTTCATTGTATTATATAAATTATACAATCATTGCAAAATAATTTATTCTATAATTATCTTGTTTATACTGTCGCACATAGCACTGATGTTATAGGTAATACTTTGATATTAGATACAGAAAATGTGAGGATGAGTTATTTTGTAGTGAAGAAACTGAGCCAAAATTAATGAGTATTTCCAGGAAGAAAGGAGTTTTAAAGACAGACTCTTATGGGAAACATAAACACACGATTAATGGGGAGCAAAAGGTCTTAGAATTTTCTTTCCCAGTTTTAAAAGGTAATTAAATGCTTTTTTAAAAGAATTTTCCATATAGAAGGAAGCGGGAGTCCAAATGAAAGGTTTTTCTCTCTCTTTTCTCTAACTGAAAATCTGCTAGAGGGTTAATGCTGTGGGAGATTTTCATTGATGATTAATACTATAAAGAAACACAAAGGTTTTGTTATGATAAGTAGCTGTATTAAATAATATTTTATACTGTGTGCTATACATTCCTAATATTATTATAAATTAGTTTTATTTACACAGTTCTTCTCATATTATTGTCAACATGACCCTCAAAACAATTCAGACACTGAATAGTAATATCCATGAATTGCATTTCCAGATAGGCACTTTTCCTATCCTTGCAGGGAAGACTATTTCCCCTGTTAAATATAAATTATCTATCTAGTGACACATCCTCATCTGGTTTTGAAAATAGACTCACACAAGATCAAAACAAATTGTGAAATCAAACACAAATATAATTGGATATTTCAAAACCAAATACCTTAATTAACTTGTTATTTTAAGGAAGGAGGACTCCAATTGTTTATAATAGTTTATGATTGCCTAAATTATGTAAGCTTCCTTATATAAGAGCCCAAGTGGTTTCTAGCAGTCAAGCAAATTTTACAATCAAATAAAGTATAATGGATGCCAATCACAAAATGGCTGCCATGCTAGCCATATCCTATGTATTTGCAGAAAACACTTCCATAGAACTCAAATAAAGAAGCAACATGGAATCAATCAATTAAATCAATACTTTTATTAACTAATACAATAGCTCCTATTAAATGGGTTGTATATTTTTAATACAAGCAAAAATATTGCAGTTAATAAACACAATCTTGAAACAGACCATCTCCTGCACAAGAAAGTAGAAAATTGTTTTCCTAAAATTATTCCGGTCTGATATAATTTATTTATAAATCAGTGCCCTGAGTTATAACAAACAAAGTAGGTTGAATGACTTTGGGCCAGTCATTTCTCTCCCAAGCCAACCTATCTCACAGGGTTGTTGTGGGAAAAATAGGTAGAGAAAGGAATATTGTATGTTTGCGCTCTGAGTTATTTCTAAAGTAATAAATATGGGATAATTTTTTTAAAAAAAAATCCATGATTATATCAGAGAATATGTATTGAAACTTTTACAAGAAAATGTTCTGTAATTGATGCAGTGGAGTTAATTCTATCTTACAAAATGTGTTAATGGATGCCAGGCTGGAATATATTAGGTATATATATGATCATTTGTTTAACAAGACCACATGTTGTCTATTTCAGTTCCTCAGAGTTTCCTTCAGAAAATACCAATTCTGGGATGGATACATCCAACTGCAGCAAGCCACAATCACTCAGAAATCTTAACATGGGTGCAGAGATGTCATGGTGCAAATTCCATCTTACCCATTTGTGTCCGAGTGTCTATTGCAACAATATACGTTGTGGTGTTTGACTCTGTTATAACATAGGTGCAATTCCTCTCTTTTACTTTGTACAGTAATGCCATTTTAGTTGACCAACAAATCACTCACACAAAAATCCAATACTATATTGACAGATCAGTCTAAAGCATTACTGAGCCCCCAAAAAGGACAGGCCAGCTAAATTAGAATTCCTAACTGTTTGATGTTTGCTGCAGTGATCTCACTGTTAGCCAGGCTTGTGCAAGATTTTCCAGATCAATACCTCATTCAAGTCTAGGTTGCACAGATGGCATTTCAGAAAGAAACAGTTGCCAGCCTAGGGGACAAGGAAGCAAGGATAAATACATCATTGCTAAATCAGATAAATGCTTTGGTCCATCCTTTTATACACAAATAATTGAGAATATCAGTTCTAGCCTCATTTCTTACCATAAGAAGATTAGGTGCTTTTTTTAGCCAGAGAAATTCCTACTTGGAATTTCACATCCAACAACACGTTTTTAAAAGTTCTTAGACCTCTTGGTGAACACCTGCAAAGATAGACATGCAGCCTCTAGACAAATGATGGCAAACCTATTGGGCTTAGAAAATGACTAACTTGATTCTGCTAGTGTGTCTTACACTCTCCTCCAACAAAAAAGAAACAATTCTCCACCTCTCTTCTCCCACCATGGCCACCCTGAACATTGGTGCTTGGTGGCAGCAACAAGATTGGGCAGGGAGATGAGGGCTGCCTTGCATCATTCCCCAAGGTGTGAAAACCCCCACAGCCCAAGATCCCCCAGCATCTGCTATGTACTGCTTTACCTTCAGACATTATCCTTTTTCTTTTGATAGGCCCCTATGGCCTACGTGAGGCTACTCCAGGTCACATGAGGCATTTGTACTTGAAGAGGCTTTGGGGAATGCTTTCCATGGCATCTGCAGTCTCCAAAACCTGTGTGAAAGCATCTCATCTGGTTTTCAGAGCCTCCAGAGGCTGCACAACTTCCAGAGAGTCTAGAGGACATGTGAGAGCACACCCCATTCTTGTGTGGCCTCTGAAAATGATGTGAGAATGGGATAGGCTTTTGAGAATACTGTAGGTGGGGGTTGGTGAACACAGGTGTAACACCCAAAATGTTGTGCCATGTCACCTTTGATACATGTGTCATAGATTATTTGCCATCATTGCTTTAGACTTTCCAGCTATTGCTAAGTCATCTTTCTGGAAGTTTCAATCAAAAGCATGAGGGCATTAGGTTGGGAAAGATTGCTTCAGTGGCGATGGCACCTTTGTTTGAGATTTTGAAATTATGCTCAAGAAAAAGGATCATGATATTTTAGAGCTGGTTTAATAAATGCATTATACGGTTGGCATTTCAACAGTAAAACTTACCTGTGAAAATAATTTGAAAAGATGCACCCTTTCTCCTTTTCCTCACACACATCAACGTGCTTATTTTGAGCTGATTTAAATGATTGGCTCTTGGTTTGTGGTCTTCTAAATTTTAAAAATAAGTAAACATGTAAACACATGCTAAAGGATCAAAGATACACAATATGGAAATACAACTGAAACTCAGTTATCAAAGCATTTTGTTTGAGATAGAAATATTTCCAATAATATTTTTTTAAAAACTCAAAGTTACACAATATCTATTCTAGAATACATTCTCGATACAATTAAATAATGGAATAGGCATATGGAAGCTCGGCACACCTCACCTCTGTAATTCATTGTGCTTCTTTGTTGGCCTTTAGAAAAATTCAAGAGACTGTGAAAAGGAACAGCAAAGCTTCCAGTTAGGAAAACCAATGAAAATTGAATGTGGTGATGAGGTAGATTAGCCTCTATGGAGAATGGTGAACAGTACGGTTTTCCTTTATGGTGAACTGATCCACTCTTAAATTCTGCAGAGCCCCAGTGCAAATCCAAAGCCATCATGGGGAATAGATTACCTTGATCTGCATCTGAACTGAAAATTAATGGATTTAATCTGCTCAATGGAGATGTCACTTGGGCATCACACAAGGATGATGCTAATCCAACAGCAGATGCCTTGTATTAAAAAAAATCATGTTTTTCTAGTTAACAGTATTCTTAAAACTGTCCATCAACTATTAGCTTTTTGTTTTTGTACAACATGTCAACTTTTCAATTTATATGAGATCAAATTCTGTTAATCACTGACTCTCCTTTCACAGCTCCACATTTTAAATCAATCAATCAATACAGAATATTAACTAATAAAGATAGGATACTGAAGCATATGTCAATATGAAAATACATTCTATATATTTTATAAAAATAAAAGGATGGAAAGTCACTGATGTTTGTTTAGCATTCCAATACAGTCAATCATTTCCAAACCTGTGGAAATATTCTGAGTGCGAATTAATTTATGCAGAATTATCTCATCATCTCCTAACCTAAACCATACTCTGCCTTTAGGTACTGACTGGTTCCACCCCCCTTTTTTTTCCTTATAACTAATTATATTTACAATACCACAATCACATTTTAAAAGTTGCACACACTAAATCAATAAATACTACAACAAAAGGGATGCTGGTTTCTTTTGTATTGATTAATAAAGATGTAGGATATTTTGTAACATATACGTTATGACTGTGCACACTTTAAAAAGTATTCAAAAAGTTTTTTGGGCTTCATGCAAGGGCAAACCTAGCAAACCCTGCTATTGCTTAATGCAGCTAATCTCTTTTAGGTTTTTGCATGAGAGTGAAAAAAGAAGTGGCTGCTTTAAAGAATCCATTTGTAAAGTTAATGTGATTCTTAAAAAGCTTTAATGCACAACAGAAAAGTGCTATGCTCAGGAATGACTCAAATACTTTTTTCTAAATTCTTTTTACAGTATGCACAGTCCACTGACTGTGTTTGTATTTATATTTACATATAGATTGCATATTAACTGGATATTATACCATTCAGTTACTGTTCCTGCATTATATGCATTATATATGTTGGAATCACACATCAACCACTTCTGTTTCTGCATTAGATTTCTGTGGAGCTACTTGCACCCAATAGATGCTTCCTATCTCTATAGTTTTCTCCCTTCTTCCATAGCAATGAACCATAGCAGAACCGAGTCCAAGCTGTCATCATAACTATGAACTAATCAGAAACAAACAGGCAAATTGAGCAGTGTCCTTAAGAGGATCAAAAACACCAGGATGAAGGTTGCAACAGCACAATCAAAGCCCCATCCTTTTTGGACAAACATCAACACAGCATAAGCAAACTAAAGATGTATCTTAACTTTCTTTGATAAGTCCCTGCCAGTTGCTGCTGGCAAGGTGTTTTCAATTTTACAGTAGTATCATTTCTAAATGTGTTGGCAGCTCCTTAAAATACACAGATCTTTTCCAGGGCTGACATTGTAGTTGTGCAGGTTCAGGAAAATACTGTACATACAAAGAATGAAGGAAGTAGCAATAGATTCTTGCTGGCTCTGTAATGCCTCTTATTTTCAAATACATATTTCATGCAACTGTGCAGTTACTGATTGGAGCCAAGAGGAGATGTACGATAACTCTACTACAGTATAGAATGGGGTAATATGCAAAGCAAACCTTAAGGAGGAGCCCTGCACATTTTAGCTCTGCCAGTGCTAAAAATGTTCATCTCAGTGGGA
>JANHFN010007200.1:0-15723 GCA_032468175.1 Toxicocalamus goodenoughensis
TAAGGGGAGGGGTTCTAAACTCCTTTATGTATCCCTATATGCCTGAGAGACCTCAGATGCTGCTTTGAACTCCTACATGAATTGTCTCATCTCAATAAAGAATTCCTTTGTGATATGTTTGGATACGTTTTCAGAAGTTCACTCTAGTTGACTGAATGGGAAAAGTTCTGTAGCCTGACTGTTGCTCTGTTAAGGCTACTCTTCCCTGAGTTTAGGGCGAAATGGAGGGCGGCGATTGCTGTTAAGGGGATTTTCAAAGTTTAGGTGAGGGCTATATTTATTGCTCCAGTTTAATTTAGCATGCTAAGAGTTATGGTGTAATCTGTAGAGTTATTTCTAATTGTACACTTGGTATGTTATTTTATATCTAGCCGGCTTCGGTTTCTTCACCATCTCGGGCTTTAGGCAATATCAAGACATGATAAGGTAGTCCAAAGATGTGGCTTCTGTTCACCCAACCTTTATCCAAAGCGAGTCAGGGTTAGGAAGGGCAGGAGATCCCTTCCCTTGCTCTACAGACAGTTCAAAGCAGCCTGCCCATCACCCTTGCAACCCTAAAACCCTAACCCTAAAACCCTAACCCTAAAACCCTAACCCTAAAACCCTAAACCTAACTCTAACCCTAATGGTAACCCTATTGGTAGCCCTAAAACTTTAGGGTTTTAGGGTTAGGGTTAGGGTTTGGGTTTGGGTTTTAGGGTTAGCGTTAGCGTTAGCATTAGGGTTAAGGTTAGAGTTATGGTTTTAGTTAAGGTTAGGGTTTTAGAGTTAGGGTTAGCATTAGGGTTAGGGTTAGGGTTTTAGGGTTAGGATTTTAGGGTTAGGGTTTTAGGGTTAGGGTTTTAGGGTTAGGATTTTAAGGTTAAAGTTTTAGGGTTAGGGTTAGTGGTTAGTGGTTAGGTTTTTAGGGTTAGGGTTTTAGGGTTAGGGTTAGGGTTTTAGGGTTAGGATTTTAGGGTTAGGGTTTTAGGGTTAGGGTTAGGGTTTTAGGGTTAAGGTTAGGGTTAGGGTTAACCTACCAAGCCACGCCCACAGAACCGGCAGTAAAAAAAATTGAATCCCACCACTGCTTGAGTCAGCTCTAACCAGAGCCTGTAGCAGGTTTTATTGTAACGTTCCCTTAGCGATCTACGGACCCCTTACGACAACGCAGGTACAATTATTCTATAAATATTGGTGCGTGTCTTTTGTTTGCGGAGTTCCTTCCGATACATAGTTCCCATAATGCACACTGTAGTGAACCTGATGAGTGAATAATACTTGAGCGCCAATTCAAAGGGAAAAGTGAGACACACGAGGAACGGCTCCTTAATGTGTTCGCCACTGAAAAACGGGCATCCTGATAACTGGGAGCCAAATATTGGGCACCCCAAATATCCATGGAGTTAAGATCCTATTCCCTGAATTTGGGAGAGAAAACACCTCTACCTTTGCAAAGGGGATTCTTAGCCTACTGAAAATACAAACTGCCAAGTAATTCAGGTAAAGCAATACGTGTTCATTGAGGGGGGAAAGGTCAAGTTTTTTTATAGGGTATAGAAAGAAAGGATACATACGTTTGATATGTGTGGTACTGGTAAGCGAATAATAAAACAATAAAATACGTTGATTGCCGATGAAGTTTGAACAATAGAAAACATTGATAGTTGCTGAAAAGATGAGCTCTTGCATGTGAATCAAATGATCTTGGCTAAAAGAAAAGCATGTTTAGCGATACAGACGCAGCCTGAACTGTCGTGTTAATAGTATGGATATTACCTTTTTAAAATGCTAATAAAGAAACCTAAAATTGGAGGCGATGCAAGGACCGCTCTCGATCCCACCGCCGTCCCATGTGCCTATAGGTGGAGCTCTTGCCTCACAATCAGGAGGCTGTGAGTTTGACCCCAGGTAGACACTAATATTTGGAATAGACTCTCCTGCTCCAGCAGCGGGTTGGACTAGATGACCTCCAAGGTCCCTTCCAACTCTGTTATTCTATGTACACTATGTGTTATTTTAAATCCAGCATACATTTTACCCCAAAATCTTAATAAATCATTTAGCATCTTTGCCCGGTGAAAAGTATTCATTGTTTGCAATATTCATTGTAGGTCACTTCCAAATTCACATTAGGTTAGTTTGGTTTCGTATTCTCCATTATTCTTACATATGTAACTTTACGTGATCATAAAAAAAATGGGGTGGGTACAAAGCTATAAAGTTTGTCACAGATCTCAGTGTTTTTAAATATTTTCCACTTTTCCCATCTCATTCTTTATACTTACACATACACAAAATGTTAAAGTATACAAATCACATAAACACACACAGAGTGCAGATTGTGTGTGTGTGTTTACCAGCAGCTTGAGCCAAGGAGGTTTTATTTTAATTAGCAAAAGAATAGGAAAGTGCCTCATCCTAATAAATCTTCACTTCAGAACAAATACAATTCTTAAAGGAAGCATAGCAATTAACAAATAATTCCTGTTTAATTCTGCAAAGTCTCCATATAACATGATTGTAATTATTTAATACAATGAGGTATTTGGAGGAAATAGTCAAAGTAATACATGTTCTGGCTATTCACAGGATTCAAACCATTTGCAAAGAACCTTTGGGCTGCTGGCAAAGAACCAGAAAGCAAATAAAACCCTTTTCCTTTGCTAGCAAGGAAAGTTGAATGGTATGTCAACTTGGGAAAAAGCACCATTGTGAAGAAGTATTCCTTTGATTTTCCATGCCCATTCCATTAGGCTGAGGTATTCAGAGATTATCTATACAGTAAGGTCTAAAGAGGTCAAAAGTGGTTTAATCCTTTGGTTCAAGCAAGGCACTCATCCAGTTTAATGTGATTTGCAGCTGTTCTCATAGTTTTGTTGTTCTGTTATTGAAGGAATAGTGTTGTAAACATGTTACCGTTGTACAGTTAGGAAAGTAACTACAGATAGAAACTGCAAGCACAAGTTCCTTTTTCAGATGCAGGCCATGTGTGAAAAAAAATCTTTGGTATTCATCACTGTAATTAAAATCACTGGAATGAGGTAGCATCTCTGTTTTACATGATAAATAGCATGGGATAACCACCTCCTCCTCCTCCTTTTCTCCTCCTCCTCCTTTTCTACTATAGGTGTAAGTATCTTGATTTTGCTTTTCCAGACAAGTTATGGTGCTTATTGTAAAATCAACCAAATCATATAATAGAATTTTGAAAGGAAAATCTGCATACTGACTTTGCCTGAATATAACAATACAACAGATAGAAATGTGCCATTACATTCTCTTTGCTTGATAAAGGTCTATGGTTTCTCAAGGAAGAAAAGCATGAAAAATTGGGTCCACCGTTATTATACCAACTTCGGGCATCCAGTTAATGTGATTTTCTTCAGCAAAGGTAGTGGCACAAAACAGTTTGTGCCAGGCGAAATTGTACAGGGCAAAATTACCCAAGGTGGTCTTGACGCTGATTCTGTAGCCTTCCAAGCCACTCTTATTGTACAAAATGCAAGCAGGACCCCTACCTTCTAAAAAGGATGCCCTCCCCTGGTGGGGATGCATAGACATGAGCAAAGTTCTGCATGGAAGCAGCTCTGGATAGCAACTCTTCTGAAGAAGAAAATGCAGGGTCACAATCAGGATCAGGGTTTGCAGATGTTCTTCTTTCCGTAATATAGATATTGATTTCCTTGTCTTCTACCATGAAACCTCAAGCGAGAGCTTGACCTTTCCTGGAAAGTGACATCAGATCCACATATAAGGAAGTCAGTAAATATGCTTCATAAAAACAAAGAAGCTTCATGTTCTACAGCAATTGTAGAAAACCCTGCAGTGTAAAGTCAAAAACCATCTTCTTGCCCTTTCTCCTTCTATCCAAAGCCATAAGTTGGTTTAACATTATAACCGATATCAACTAACTGGTTTAGATCTTTTATAATGGGCAGGGAAGCCATTGGGTCCTTGCCAATGCTTACTTTCACAAAGAGCAGAATTCCTTTTTGTACTTAGACATGGTGACACCTTATAAGATTTGTTGGAACTGAAGTCTGCCGTGGTCTCTCTCTGAACAATCCCCCTACGGCCCTCTGGCTTTCGATTCAGGAAAATGATAGTCAGTTGCTTTCCTTCCTGTGCAAAAAAATGAAACTAAGTGTATACAGGTAGCATTCGACTTACGGGTACAATGGAGCCCAAAATTTCCATTGCTAATCAAGCCAGTTGTTAAATAAGTTATGTCCCGTGTTGTGACCTTTTTGCCACAGTTGGTAAGTGAATCGCTGCAATTGTTAAGCAAATCTGGCTTCCCTCGTTGACTTTGCTTGTTGGAAGCCAGCAGGGAAGGTTATAAATGGTGGTCAAGTGACTCTGGGACAGCACAAGTGTTCGTAAGTACATGCCAGTTTCCAAGTGCCCAAGTTTTAATCATGTGACCATGGGGATGCTGCAATGGTGGTCACAAGTGTGAAAAACCAATTGTGTCACATTTTTCAGTGCCACTGTATCTTTGAATGTCACTAAATGAATGGTTGTAAGTCAAGGGTTATCTGCCCCAAAGCACCTTTGGGACAACCGTGACCTGGATGACTGAGAATCTCTAAAGACTTCAAGGACTATCTGTATATACAAACTTAAATACATTTATGCAGACAAAACCATTCCCTTACTTCCCCATTTCTTTTTGACCTATATTTGCCATGAGTACTATAATGCCACAACAGCTATCAATCTTGCACTGTAAATAAAAGGTTGCTTGTTGTAATTTGTAAAAAAAATATTCCTGAGTTTCCTATTTTCCCTGTGCCTTTTTAAAGTTCAGTTACAAACTATTTTACCATTTTTCTAGTCACATGGAACTAATAGATATTCACCCCAAGTTTCCAAATATTCCACAGGTTATTTGAGATGTTTGGAAGTTAAGGATGAAACCATCCTACTTGAGAGGACTGCTTACATGGCACACCACTGGACCTTAAAAAAAAAAGAACAGAGAACATGATGCGCATTAGCATAGTTCCATTATAAAGTCAGCAACAGCCTGCTGAATTAACCTGTAACAAACTAATGAAGAAATGAAGAATGCCAGTGTTAATTTTCATGTGATCACTTTCTGCTGACTAAATAAGTAAGTTACCTCTGTACTCAAATTTTAGCATGTTCCAATAGAGCAGTAGAGATTGTCATCTGTATGACTTTCTGTATAAGAAATGTGATGCAAACAAACTCAAAGTTGTCTTCCTTGGGAACATGCCTCTAACAGACAGATCATTTAGTGGGCATGAGAATAGACAGTTCTGAAGCCATCACATCATCACTGCATCTTAGGAGTAAAACCATATTGTACAGCCATCTTCTTTATCTTACCCTTATGGCAACAGATTAAACTACTCTTCTTGAATCGCTGGGCTGGAGTTCTCCTATTCCTTTGTTGCTGGGTCGTTGTCCAAGATGCCATGCTGAAGACTTCTTTATGAGGTCTTCTCGAGGGAAGTGATAATCATTTTCTTCATTTCTATGGCTGTAGCGTGGATACTCCCAAATCCTAATCATATCTAGTTTTAATTACTGGGGAAATTAATAGTTAAATAAATAAGTAAAATTAAAATAAAATAAAATAACAGTAAGTAAGTAAATAAGTAAGTATCTTGGATGAGCTCCAGACCACTTCTTGTCACTTTGCTGCTTGTGTTCCAGGATTTGGCATTCTAAATCATTCCAATATTATGGGCATTAAACTATATAAATGAGAGCATGCATATAAAATGGACAATATTTGAGAGCTGGACTAAAGCATATTTCTGCAGAAGATTAAATATAAAAAAGATTGTCTGAGATGCAGAAAGACAACCTCAGCTTCACATGGGTATGAACTAAATGCTCCATTCGCTTCTGGAAATCAATGAAAAGTATTTTCACAGTGAGAATAGAAGTCTTTCATGTGTGTTGCTACCATTAATTAGTTTATCCCTAAACTCTGCATAGAATTGAATGTAAAAATAGCTTTGAAGTAGTAAAATAATCATGAAAATTACCGGCTGTGTATTAAATGTGTTCTTTGGTACTATTTTGATCCTTTTGCAAGGAAACGTAGATTGGAGAAAGGTAAAGAATAGCTCTATTACTAAGTAAACAAAGAGAATGTAACTGGTTTGCATAAGAGTCAAAATGTCTTTACCTTCTTTCATCTTGTATTCAGAGTTAATACTGGCAGACTATCAACAGAAACCATATTGTTAAAATGAACATTAATAATTTGCTGCTCTAGGCTTCTAATTGCCCTTGAAAACTTCCTTGCTACTGTTGCATCCGCTAGATGTTCATCTCCGTGGTTTTGCCATGGACATGAGGAGCCATATCTGAGGACATGTATTTTGACAACAAATTATCACCATGTTCCAACATTAGATGATCAAAGACTGTAGATAAGTCTTTGCAAGAATGAAAATGCAAAAATCAGTTTTCTCCCTCTATTTCCTTCTAACCATTTTGTTTTGCAAGTCATTCTGTGAAAATTTGTTACTTAGAGCAAATTCAAAATCAGATGAAATAAGTCTTTGGTTTCTTTGGACTTACAAATAATGAGTTCAGTATAAACCTGCTTTCTTGAGGTCCTGCTCATTTGTTATATTAATAATAATAATAATAATAATAATTTATTAAATATATATACCACCCAACTCCCAGCATCTCTGGGTGGTTTTAAAGCTCTTCCACCAAGGCTAAATTTGCAGCCCTTCCTTTAAGCTTTGGTACAAGTGCTAGAAGAAGAGGATGAACTGCCTGAGTCGGCACAGCCCTCATCTTGCCATTTATCCAGGCTCCTCCTTCGTGCATTCATGAAGAAATTGCTAACAGTGCTCAGCTCCAGCCCCAACTGATGGGAAATGGTGATCTGTAATTCTTTGGAAGGACGTTTATTTTCCTTGAATATTGCATAGAGAGTTCGGCGCTGGACATCAGTAAAGACCAGTCTGGGCTTTTTGAGTGCATTTCCTCCATCTTTCCCTTGGTCTTGCTCCTTCCGTTTGCAAGCTGCAATATGATGAAGAAATCACTTTCAGACTTGGGCTAAATAAAAGTTTTTAATAACAATCTATTATCTAATAAAAGGGTTTTAATCAAGAAAGGCTGCATTTTTAAAGCAGAATAAAAGACACCAGAAAAACAATTGGAGTTCAATGGAATTCATTTTTCACCAGATAGGCATATATTACTAATTTCTAAGGTTTCTAGGATTAAGTGACTGTGAATTAAATGGCTACAGCTGTTAGGATGGACAGACCAATGGACATTAAGTGTGGGAAAATGGATTAAAAGGGCTGCAGAGACACAGACAAAAACAAGGCAGTTACACTGAACCCCATTGTGAGATTATTTCAAACAGTAGTTTTCTTAGAAAAACCAAAAATCACACAAATATTACAAATTTAAAATGTGCATACATTTTCCACTGATTAGCACTAGTTTTCTACTACTCCAGTTCAATAAGACCTGACATCAATCTTCAGAATCAGGAAACCATGAAGAAAATCCTGAATTAGTCCTCAGGTGTTTCAAAGCTGGACTGGTAGGAGATAAAAATGCAGGGCTGAAGTCCTGGGATATTCTGGATCCCTCTGAATATTTCATATTCTTAAGAAAGGTCAGGTCTCTTCTTTCAAAGTTAGAGCCAAAACCATCATCAGGGAGAGACCACCTGGTCTCTGGCTCCCAGGACACTCTAAAAAGTTTTATAGGACTCTCTGAATTGAGATTGCATTAATAGTTAAACAATGCTGATTGCATGGAGTGTATATTTCTTGCCCGTTTTACTGCAGGGGCCCTGCCTAGGCTATCCCCTGACCACAGACAAGATGCCTGCGTGAGAAGGTGCAGGGAAGTTATGCTTTATTTAGGCTTGGGTTCCAATCCCACATCTCACACTGAGAACCATACATTTTGCATCTGTGTCAGTTCGTTAAGAGAGAAGTGAAAGTCAACAGACAAACACAACCAGATACACAACCAGATAGATAGAACAATAGATCAGTGGAATGGCTTGCCTTCAGAAGTTGTGGGGGCTCCATCACTGGAGGTTTTTAAAAAGAGATTTGTCAGCCATTTGTCTGAAATGTTAGAGGATCTTCTGCTTGAGCAGAGGGCTGGACTAGAAGACCTCCAGGGTCCCTTCCAAATTGGTTATTCTGTAAAATTCTGTTACACCATTTCCTACTTTTAAGGACAGGTTTATGCCCTATGGAAAAAGGCAATAATTATCTGTTCCTGACAGCAGAAACAAAGCTCAGCAGTCAATATTTTTAAAAAAAACATATTTATGGCCAGATTCTCTGGATACACTTGTACAGACTTCACGCCTCCTCTTAAAGGACAAATGTCATTTCCTATGGGTGACAGATGACTTTATTATGAGTACACCATTTGCCTTTTAAATGAATCATCAATCGGATCTAACGTGAATTCCTTAGGAAAATCTGATATTCCAAAGTAATATTTAAAGATTCTAGTCAATAGCCATTTTGAAAAAAGGGAAATGTGAATTCAATTCTATTTTTTGCCACAACTGTATCTACATGCCAATAATATTAATCACAGTGACATGCACCATGGCCCTAGTCAGAATATAATCCTAATATAAATGTACTGATGTACAATATTTCTCACTTTTTATAGAATTAAGTGAAGCAACTACCATTAGGTTACAAAAAGTGGGCTCCCAATTTTTCATATCACTTGCAACCACTAGATGGCACTTAATTTCTCATAATGAGAAAGGAATGCAAGAGTCTAAAGATGAGTTTTGGAATGGCTTTTATTATGGTGCCTGGCCAGTGAACTGGGGCTGAAAATTACACAATTCAAGCGACGTTTGATGTCCACACTGGTCCGTGCTAGTGAAATGACCACAATGTTGATGCCAGGAAAATCAGCAATAAGCATTTCCCAATAAAAAGCTTTATTTTGCTTGGAAGTCAGAGAGATGGATGAGTGGCCATAGCAAGAATGGGCACCCAGTCTCCTCCTCCACAGAATTCAGCAGTAAAATCTAAACAACAGAGCTGTGAGGGCACCAGCTGCAAGCCATGAAATCCTCTGGAAGAAGAAGACCCTGTGGCGAATAGCGTAGCTCCTTCCCAAACAAGTCATTTCTCTAGAGTCAGCCTGTTCATTAGGAACATCCAACACCACTATTGGGGGCCTGTGTCCACAAATGGGCATGCTGTGTTGAGTCAGTGAGGCTTGGCCTTGCCTTTTCTCTCAGAGGTGGAGGAGTCAGTCTCACAACAGCCTCATCCAGTGCTTCCTAAGGAGTCCTGAAATGCACCTCTATTCTCCAAGGCATCTCCAGAGGATGGGCAGACAAGCATTGGTAGAGACTGCTGTCAAACCATCTCTGATACATGAATACCCACAGACTTTGAACATCTTCAATGAAGACCTAGCTAGGTACACCCTCCTGGCAGGGTCTCAGGGTCTCTCCTTTTCCCCTCGGCAATTACACTTGCTGCAGGATCTTCTTAAGGCCATTTCTTTATTTCCTTTTATGTTTGAACTGCCCAAGGAGGTCACACAAGAGGGGCAGCCCAACCAACCTGAAGTCCTGAGAGAAGCTCAGTCATACAGGAGCCACCATCCCTGCTGGCTGATGATGTGCTGACAGATGAGGGAGCCCATCACTTTGTAGATAGGACTGGCATGATCACAGCAATGATTCAGAAGAGATGCAATAGAGGCAAAACAGAGGAGATTAGTTATGGGTCAACAAACATGGTTCCCTTCAGACAGAGCGAGGTGGAGAAAATAAACCTAACAAACGCAATGGAGAAGGCACCAACAAGTGTCGTCTTTTGGATACGACTAAGGTCAAGCCCAGTCCTCTCTTGGCTTAATCCCATTAGGTCCAAATTGTCCATCCCTGCCACAGCTGAAGCTCTCCTGCGATCCAACCTAAACCAAAGAGTAAAAGCCTCCACACACCCAAAGGCAGCCCTAGGAAGTGCTTGCAATATAGCAACAAGCTCAGAAACCCCAATCTTCCAACCTCCATCAGCCAACACCCTCTGTCTCCTTCACAAGGGCTTCCCCAGCTCTCCTGCCCTCCTGAAAGGTCCATTTTGCCTACCAATAGGAATAAACCCAGATACACAGATTAATGTATACAGCTGTCCAACCTGACCAGCCAGTCAGATCCCTGGGAACTTCCACCTTGCAGCTTTCGCCCTCTATTTTTAAAAAAATTGTTTTATTGTCAGGGTCCCTCTTTTGGGTAAAGCAGATTCAATAAAGAGCTGGCAATTTTCCCCTCAGTGCTATGCTCCATACTGAATCCATGACATTCAGGATGTAACCTAACTGTGGGGAAAGGGTTGGTTGTTTCTTGGAAAAGGAAAAATCAGCAGAAATTGTTTATAAATGAAGGCAAATATATGTGTATTGGATACCTTGCAGGATCCAGTCTAGATTAGTCACTGAGACCAAAGGTTTACTCTTCCAACTTTTTTTTTCAGACTCATGCTGGAGCCCATCCTCAGCTAGCTTCTCTCTTAACAGAATGTGAACATGCTTATCTCTTGGGCTGGGTTAGGATCCTGCAACCTAAAGTGAGAGAGGGACTCAGTCCATGCATATTGACTCAAGGTTTCTCCATCAAGGTTCGAACAAGTCCTGAAGCCAAGAAAATAAGTGCCTTTGTTTTCAGAACCATGGTGTTTCCTGATCCCAGGAAACAATTACACAGCACTATGCAGGACTGGTTCTCAAATGAACACTCTCTTTTATGGAAAGCTGCTTTATTTAGCTCAGTGGAGCTAAGTGGTGTCACATATAATGGATTTAAGAGCAGGAAGACCCTGGTTCAAATGTCCCCCAAGCCAGGGACATTGTAATTTTTAAAGTCCTTTTCCCTAACCTAGCCTGCCAGACAGGATGGTTATTATCGCACAAAATGAAAATCCAGCTGAGCTCCCACATTAAAGGCCCGATATAAATTTAGCTTCTAATAAATACTAATACTAATAATTAAAATGTTAGAATTAATACAAGAAAATAAAAGTATAATTTACTTGATATTTGTTTCTTACATAATTTTCTCATGTAAGAAGACATTAAGTTTTTGAGTACTAAAGACTTATGGACTGTAGAGGAAATACATTTCTTGGCCCATTTTAGGGATCCTTGACTAGAGATATTTATCTGACTTTACCTAGTGAGATCCAGAGGGATAGCTTTTCATAGGATCGAATACAAGACAATCCTGGTTGCCTTTTCTAAGAACAAATTTGGCCAAGAAATTAGCAGTGGTGGCGGAGTTAAAGTAGGAGACCCAAGCTCTGCTAAATTCCGGACTTGACGAGCCAGCCAAAGAGGACGGAGCACCACGAAACGCCCCCGGACGCACCTTCACTTGCAGGAGTTGCCACCGCTCCAGATGAACGCGATATAAATGCACGCAATAAATCTCGCGAAGCTGCAATTAATTCTAAGAAGAAGAAAAAACCTTTGTTTGAATAGCACGACATCCATGCTGCTGTTCCGCTGGGGCACCCCCCAGCACTGTGCTGAGAAACCTGCAGAAAGCACAGGAGAAAACGGGACTCTTATGCTTCGCGGCCTCCCTCGGGAAACGCTTCTCTGTCTTTTCTTCTCTAAAGTCGTTGCAGCCCCTTGGGCACGAAAGGCTTGTTTTTGGAACATTTGGGCACCACCCGAGAAAAGGGAGGCGCGGGCTCACCATTTCCTGAGGGCCTTTCCCGGGGCGCCGTTCTCCCTTCTCTGCCCTTCGTCACAGCAGATAGGCAACGAGAGAGCGCTTCAAGGCTTCCACGTTCCCCTCCAACAAACAAGGGCTGGAGAAGGTCTGTCCTCGGCGGCGCGTCCCTTTGGAAAGTTTCCCTCCAGCAACATTGGGCCTTCCTTACACCCCCCACACCTGCCAGCGAAGCGGCTTTGTGTGGCTTTTTTCGCTGCTTCTCTGTGGACCGAACTCCAACTGGGATTTCGAACAGCAGCAGCAGTAAGAGCCGAAAAAGAGAGTCTCAGCAAGAGCAGAGGAACTCCTGGCCGGGGAGGGCCGACTTAGAGCAGCCCCGGAATCTCTCTGGTTGCATGCAGGGATCGGCTCATCTTCCTTTGCTCTCGGGAAGGGAGAGTTGCTCTCCACGCCAATAAGGGACAAGCCGTCTTCCCGCCCCAAGTGCAGGAAAACCTCTTGCCTCTTCCGACCCGCCGCCACGCTCCGCTTTCCTAGCAAACTCGGCCAACTCCCGAACGGGAAAAGGTGCCGGGTGGCCTCTGTGTCAGCGGGTCAGCCAGGAAAATATCCCGGCCAGCCAGTCTTTCACTGCCCTACTTGAGAAATAGAATCCAGCTGCAGGAACTCGTCGCTGAGCACATTGCGGGCAGTCTCCGGCGCCTAAAATCTGAGCCCTGCACGCCTCGAGGAAAGGCGTTCCACCAACGTATGGATCCCGCCAATTGCCTCTGGGTGGGGAAAGGGCCTGAGCCTCACAAAGCTTCAACTCAGGACCCTCACTCACAGGGCAAATATTCCCCCCTTCTACTTTTCCGCTCCTACAAAGCACAGGACTTTTCAGGTGCGTGTACAGCCTTTCCGCGGCCAGCCCACCCACCCAGGCCTCTGGAGGCGACCCACAACCATTAGGCTTTTGTCCTTTCCGGGAAAATAAGAAGAGGTAACCAAGCGGTTCCGGATTTGACTGGGGGGTCGGGTTGCAAGCCAACTCCCACCAGTTTGTCTGGAAACGCTTCAGAAAGGCATCGGCATCATTCAATTTGGAGGCTGGGTTCGTGTGCAAGGAGAGGCGGCCCTACACTGCCAGGAATACCAAAGCGACGTCTGCAGCGAGGCCGGGAATCTCAGGGCGTCCCGCAGTCCTTGGCACGGGCCAGGATGAGGGAGGGGACTTCGTAGGCGGGCCCGCCTGCAAAGGACTGACTGAGTCCCGTTGGTCCCTGAAAGCCAGAGCGCGTGGCCTCCCTCGCGAGGGTTCTACAGTGGGATCCCGGGAAGATCGGTCTTGCCCCTCAGCCTGTGCCCACACCGCTGCCCCTCACCTGCCAATCGGAGCGCAGACATCCGCTGGAATTCGGGCTCCTGCAGCCACTTCCACATCCTGCGAAAGGTCTCCCGCCCGGATTTGAGCTTGTTCCAGGGCTTAGGATTCCTCAACAGGTCGGAAAGCGTTCCCTGCGAGCGGCAGAGGACCCTCTGGGCGAAGATGGCCTGCGGGATGCTGTATCGCTTCAGCTCGGTGGTGATCCGCTGGGCCACGTCCTTGGTGTTGATTTCTTCCAGCTGTCCCGAGAGATTCCCGATGCTCCCTTGCGAGGCAGCGGCGGATTTAGGCTCCCTGGAGGAGGCGCTCAGGTGTCTATGAGGTTGGTGGGGGGTCCCGCCAAGCGGAACTACTCCGGCTGTAGTCGGGGTGAGATGCTGGTCGCCCGGCCGGGCTAAGAGGGATGGGTGCTGAGCTTCGAAGCCGCTGGGAGTGAGCATTTTCTCGGCCGGCATGGCGACTCCGGCGGGGGCATAATGCGACAATCCTTGCTGGGGGTTGTGGAGTCCGCCCAGCGGGGAGAGGGTCTGCCCCAGGCCGGCCACTTCCTTGGGGTACGGCGAGGGGTACGGATTGTCGGGCAAGAGAGTAAAGTTGCCCGCCAGCCGGTGATGTGACTGGGGATGGTGAGGAAACTTGGCCGAAACGGTGGAGAAGGGCGGCTGCAGGGGCGGCTGCAGGGGCGTCAGAGTAGTGTAGCTGCTGCTCCCGGTCAGCTCGGCGGGACTCTGGCAACTCTCAGTTGGCGCGGGATGCAGCGGCCCGGCCAGCGGGGATTCCGCGGAGCTCCGGTGATGCGCGTGGGAGTGGTATGCCCCGCCGCCGCCAAGCAGGAGGGAGGCCATGGCCAAGGCGCCTGCTGGGGAAGCTAAGCGATGGCCGCCACCCGGTTGCATGCCCGCCGCCGCCCGGTCCTGAGGGCTGGCGCTCAGTTGCTCGGCCGCGGTCCCCGCTGTCTCACGGCTGCATCCCGGTAGATTGCAGAGATTGCCACCGCCAATGACCCCTCCGGGCGGACCAGCGTGTGGGCCGCCCAGGCATCAGGGCCGAGGACGCAGCCCACGTGGCCCTTCGCCGGAGGCCCGCGGCCGTCCTAAAACAGTCCCCGGCGTGGGCGCCGACGCCCGCCTGGTCCGCCGCCCTCTTTCTGCGACGCTTTGGACACGGAACCCTCGGCTGCAGCAGGCGCGGCTGGCGCCTGCAGGCATGCGCACTGAGGCTCCCTCGCCCCCGCCTCTCTTTCAGCCTCGCTCGCCTGTCGGCTGCGAGGGAGAGCGCGCGCCCGCCCCCGCCCCCCCTCCGCTTTCCACAGCCGGAGCTTTGCGGAGTTGGGGTCGAGCGGGCGCCTGGCCCTCCGCCTCTCCCGGGAAGAGCCCGGCGGGGACGGAGCTTGGCCGGCACCTGCGTTTTAAAGCATGGAACGGATTTGGGGCGCTGCGGCGGCCGCTACCGAGCAAGCCAGCGGTCTCCCCGGAAGCTGCAAGCTCGCCTTGGGCGCCTGGTCCGCTTCGCTTGCGGCTTCGCGGGGGGCAGGAGGTGGGCGCGGCCGGGGCGAGCAAATGGAAGCCGAGGCAGAAGGGGGTCCTCGCAGAAGGTCCTTTGCTTGTGATGCCATTTTCCCGCCCGGCCTTGCTTCGCTCCTGTTCGGTCTGGCTAACGACTCTGCGGGTCAGGCCAGGTCGTGGGGAGGCCAAGACGCGTCCCAAGTCCTCGGAATCGTAACAAGTTGAACAAATACACACATTTTACTTTTTATGTGTTTATTTGCAAAACTTTTATTGTGCCCCGGCTGGAGTCAAACCTGGCAGCGACCTTCCAACCCCGCTGCTTGCCTTCCCCGCCGGTTCCTTCTCAGGCACATCCCCTCCCCTCAGACTTCGGCCTTTGTCTCTCTCTCTCTCTCTCCCCCCCCACACACACACCTGTTCAGGCTCCTCAGCAAGGAAGAGGGGAGCTCGGCTCAGTTCCTCAAACCTAGCCTTTTGAAAAAGATTTTCTCATGAATATGCCAATAAATTTTACTTTTCAGAAATGGCGTTATGGACCATTAATAAAATACAGGAAGAGTAGGAACCACTCAGCAGTGCTGCTCTGCAGTAATTAGCTACTGACAATAACATCGTAGGTAAATCACATGTATGAACCCTTGAAGTGAAGGCCAGAAAATTGCATAGATACAGGCAGAGCTCTGCAGAAATATAATTCCCCTTCCTGCAAAGCTCTCTTTTCATAATCTTTTTGAAAGAGATATGTTTATTTATGCATTTTACATACCCATTGCTCAATATTCTGCAAATGGCATTCCTGTTGCAGAAGTGACTGAGCCTGAGCTATGGCTCATCCATTAAATGCTGAAACCCTAGGAACAGGAGCATCAGGACCAGCCCAAAACATTTGGCGACCAGAAGCCAAGCCTAAGGTAAACCCTTCCCTGCCATCTCTACTAAGCCACAATAATGTCCTCCTTCTCAGCTTCCCATATTCTGTCACTCAAGTCTGGCCTGGGCCATCTAGGCTAGGGAGCTTCTGTGGGGACAATGGACCAAAATCTGGCCTCTTTACTCCTAATCCAAAACTTTAATCATTACTGTCAACCTGCAAAATGATGTCAGCTGAAGCCAGGCTTACTTCTGCTTCGTTTCTTGGTTGCCATTCAAGGGGGAGGGGACAGAGCATG
>JANHFN010007200.1:15823-30646 GCA_032468175.1 Toxicocalamus goodenoughensis
ATACATACATACATACATACATACATACATACATACATACATACATACATACATACATACATACATACATACATAGATTTTAAAATATAGTTTTAAAATTGTAATGGGATTTAATTAATTATAGATTGTTGTTTCTTTTTTTAAATGAAACATCCTCTGCTTGGAATCGTTTTTAGTAATGCACTTGAGGGATTGAAAAAAATAATATGAGTACATAAATTAGAGCTTTGACTGAAACTTCGGTTTTAGAAATTTGTAACCCAGTGACATCAAAAAGCTATTCACTTGTATCATTTGGATTTAATGTTTGAATTATAAATTTACTCGAAAGAGAACACATCCGCCAGGGCCTTTCTTTGGAAGCCGGCAGGCAGCACAGAAATATTGGTTATCAGTACAAAAAAAAGCCAAAACCCGAAAGCCAACACTCCTCGACCGCATCCTCTGCGATTCTTTGGACAAAGCGCTGCTCGCCTCACGCTTCTGGCCCACGAAGCGTCTCCTTCGCCCTCTGACTCGGTGGGGCTAACGGGCCAAAGCCCCAGAAATGGGCTCCATGGCCTGGACGCCAGTATCACGGGAGAGCTTTTTGCCCTAGGAGCCTACTGACTGAGAGAAAAGGGGACGCGCGTGTGTGTGAGAGAGATGCTCTTAAAATCCCGAATCTCGCCACTACTCTAGACACCACGTGTCGCTTCAGGTGCAGGATTGGTGCCGGGCGCCATTTGAAAGGGGCTTCCCAATTCGATAGCCTTGCGCTCCAGACTGGATCGGGTTATTTCGGAATACTATCGGAATGGTGGGGCTTTCACTCACTCCTGAAGACCATCGAGCGAAAAACATTTGGGCAGAACCCGCAAAAACGCGAGAATGGCCAACTGCCTTCCCCTTGCCGGGTAGCCGTTCAAGAGGGTTGATCAGGGTTGATCTGGAAGGAAGTCTCACCCAAGACGCCCTTGGCTGAGACTCGAGGGATCCCAAAATCCTTCGTTGTGTGGCTCCAGGGAGCCGGGATTTGGGTCTTATAAGAATAGGGCGGAGAGGCGAAAACCCCACGAACGGCCTGCCCCCGGCGGCGCCCCAGACACGCTAAGAAACAGATGGGGGGGTCGTCGCGCTCCAGAGTTGTAGTGTCCCAGCCGAAGTCCACGAAAACAGGGGCAGCGGGAAGCATGAGGCTATCTAGGCCTGTCTGGTCATCCCTATTCTAAGGACTGCACCTCATATGCAAATAGATGCTCACGCGGGATCCGCTAACCCAGCCCCCGCCCGCAATCTTTTCGAAAGAGATTGGGGGCTCTCAGGCGAGGTTGGGGGCTCTCAGGCGAGGATTTCCGATTCTACCCCTAAATGCGCTGTAGAGTCAGAACGAAACGTATGAAAGCCTGCAAAACTTTAAATTTCGTGGAATTTAAATTTAAATTTCGGGGGAAATCATTATTTTAAATCATTACCTTAAATCACTTCTACACGCGCTATACATTGCAGACTTACGGTAGGGGCTGGGCGATCCAAGCTTGAAAGTAGCCATATTCAAAGAGACTGAGAGGCCGGTATTAAATATTAATCGGCTGGTGCCTTCCTTCGTTTCTAACTTATTATTAATTAGGCGCCTTTAGTCTTTTTGCAGAAAGCTCCGCAGAGTCAGTTGCAGCTTTAAATATGAATTAAAAGCAGTTTTAAGTGACTGTAATGCGAAAATTATTCCGTGTCTTCCAAGGCGGAGATCAAGAAGCCACAGATCGATCTTCCGGTACTTGGCTCCGAAGGCAGAGGTTATTGATAGCGGGCATTAATGACGTGGATGATTGCAAAAGGGAAAGAAAGAACCAACCAGCGTATAAACTTTTTTATCTGCTGTAGCGCCAGTCATGAATTACGAGCCCACGGAGGATAATTTATGCATCCTGAGGGTTCCTTTATCCTCTCTCAGGGTTCGAAACTTTTGGTGCACAGACGCAGACTAATGGGGTTCTGGGGCGCAAGTGGTCAAGCCGGATGATGCTTATGAGAAGCAGCGACCTAGGTAGTCCTGAGATAAGAGGAGAGGACAGGAGAGGGAAAGGCAGTGGTGGAGCAGCGAAAAGAGCCTCTGCAACACACCCGCCACTGCCCACCCACGCTGAAAGAAGCGGTGGGCGAGATAGCTGGCTGCCTGAGTTTTTCCACAGTCTGAAATGCTGCCCTACCCACCGCAAAGACTTAGAGGGGGGCAAGAAAGGGGCGGGAGGTCGACCTGACCGGGACAAGACTCAGTTCCCAGCCCACTTCCATCCCTAGGCGTGGCTGTATTTAATCGCCGGGCAGGGCAGGTATTTGTAGTCCTCTCTAAGCGGGTTACAGAGTCAGCATATTGCCCCAAACAATCTGGGTCCTCCCTAAATGAAGGTCGAGAATAACTACAGGACGGGTGAAAAGACCTGGGTTCCCATCGCCAAATCTAGAAGCTAATAAGCCTCAAAAGTAGGTGGATTTCAGTCGCATGATCCCCACAGAACTTGGCTCAAGAGCGGTCGTCGTCCTGCTGCTAAGTAAGTGGCGGGGGTGGGGGTGGGGGGGAACCGGTCCGAGAAGAGTCATATAGAAGGAAAAACGGCGGGCAATTAAAAACAACAAGAATCCCAAAAGCCAGGAGGGAAAGATTAATCTGCATTAAAAGGGGTCCTGCGTTCACCAGATTACTAGACTATTTTATGTAGAGTTTCTGGAACTTTTATTTTATTAAGCTTACAAGATGCCTGGCTCCAGGAAACTCTAGGCGGCTTACTTCTTACAAAGAAGAGAGCAAAAATATACTTCATAAATTACAGAAATGTTCGCTGTCCTTTACATTGTTAAATCCTTTTCTCCTTCCCTGCCCTTGACTTTGGGGAACGCGGGATCTGTCAAGAGATTTTATACGATTCCCTGGAATCACAGTGCACAGGGAAATCCAGAAAACGCTTTTCTCCTTCCCCTCTTTCGTTCTCTCTCCTCTGTCCAGGAAGCAGATTCCATTTTGACGAATGCGTGAATATAATCTTGTACTGTTAACAGAATCTGTGTTGCCCGCAGGATGGCCAGGCTCCATGGAAGCCAACACCAGTCAGAACATAAAACAACCGAAAGAAGCTTACGAGATCAAGAAATGTGGAGGGAACCGATCCATAGAATCGCCGGGAATCGGACACCACGGAACGGATAGAATACGTAATAAACGCAAATAGACCTTGTGAAGCTTATATGCTCCTGATTAGATTATTTTTCTCTCCCTATATATTCATGTCTGTTGCGAGTGGCTTGTCCTAAGAAAAACAATCCTGTGTTTCTTTCCTTCCTCGCGCCACTTGTTAATAACGAAGCGGATTTCTCAGCCCCGCCGTGGCGCCTCCTTTCCTTCTGCGAAGGCTTCGGCACTGTTGCTTTTTCCTATTTAGCCGGAGGAAATTTCAGGGCGGGGCGCGGCAGCATTTAAATACGGGAACGACAACGGATTGCAGATTTAAGAAATGGATAGGATTAAACCACAGCCATAAAGGAAAGTGGTCGCCTAGCCCTAGTCGGTCTCTCAACACGTGGCCTACAGTGCTGTCAGATCTGAATGTAATCTCCCGGATTAGTGTTTTGCCACCAAAAAATTACACTTTACATTCTCCATCATCTTAATACAATGTAGTGAATTTTAACAATCTATGACTTAAGGCCTGCTGTAGAAAACATTTTTTAAAAGAAAAAAACCCACACAAATTTATTACTGCAATAAAAACTTCATGGCTCTTAACTACTACTTTTAAGAAAAGACAGAAGAGTAGAAATTCTCCGTCCCCCTTCCAAAGCAACAAACTGGACGGCACCAGCGCTGGGCCCAGCGACTGAAACTACCCAACGCAGCCCCAAAGCGGACGCAAAACTGCCCGGCAGGATTCAGTCGCGGGACTCCTGGCGCTCCCAGAGGTGCCTGAGCTTGGAGAAAAGAGCCGGGGCTGATCAGACTCAGGGCAAAGGAAAGCCAAGAGCAGAGGCCGCAAGCGACCCCCCCCCTCCCGCTACCAGGAACGTCCAGGAGGAAACGGCTGACCAGCCCGGAACCGCGAGGCGCGTCCTGCCTGCCTGCTGCTACTCGCCTCAAGGCGACTCCCGAGGAGCTCCCGTCGGCCAAATGGCCGAAGTCGCTCTCCTCCGGGCAAAACCGGCCCCACTGCGCCCGGGTGAGGAGGGGGCGACGCACCGCTTGTTCCCCTCTGGAATTCGGAGGGAGGGAGGGAGGGCGACTCCGAGAGCCGGAGCGGGAAAGGTGAGAGCCCCCGTCCTTGAGCGCCTCGGCCCACTCCAAGAAAAGGAAGGTCGGAGTTGGAGCGGGGCGAGAAGAGAAGGAATCTGCGGAGGCCTCCCCCAGACGCTCAGCCCGAGCTCTGTCCCTGCCGCTCGGGGAAAAGGACCGCCCGGCCACCCACGAAACTGCCGCCTGGCGCGTCCTCTTCCCAGTCCCGCCCTGGAAGAGCAGCCGAACGGTCCTTAACCCGAGAGGAGGCGGCGGAGCCGTTGGCCCTTCTGCGCCTCAGCTGCAGTCCGTAGGAGGGGCTGACTTGGTGGTAACAAGGCAGGTCCGTCCTCTCCCTCCCCCTCCGCCATTAGCTCAGCCAACCGGCCCTTCCTGAGAGAGGAGCAGCGGACGGCTTCTTTCATTAAGACACTCCTGACTGGTTCGGGGAACTTGGAAGAGGCCGGAAGAAGGAGCCCCCCCCCTCAAAGCTTTCAGAGACCGCGGGTCGCTCAACCCCTCAGGAAAACACGGGGGGGGGGGGGTTTGGAAAGGCCGTCCAGGTCACAGTCTCTCCTGATCGCCACCCTTCCCCCCCCCCATGGCCACAGACAGGCTGTGTTGTCAGCTTCCACCTCACAGCCACTCCTCAGTTGTGGGAACTTGCATGGCAGGGTATATGGTTGAAAGTGACCGCCTATATTCTTGGGGTGGTGTGAATAAGTACAAGATTTTTCCAGTTCTGGAAATAGTAAATAACCCCTGCTATTTTTCTCTTTAATGGGAAGATACCACCTGACTATAGCAAACCATATAGATATTTTTCACTGCAGATGTCACTAGCTCTCAATGAATGCTGGGAAACACCCAGCCAAGGTTCAAATAAAATGGTATTCTTGAGGCTTGAAATAAGATATTCTCTTCAATATCTTACTGATAAGGTCAGGTAGTCTTTCCTATAAGGTCAAACTGCCCTTGGTAAAACTCAGAAGAACATCATCACAACCTTCCCTTGCCTCAATTGGATGGGAACTGCTTAACCCTCATGCTCTCATGTTATCACCCTGAGTGGCTCTCTCCAAACCCAAAGGTCACCATAGCCACATCCCTGTGGAGCAGACATGCATCAACCCGATAACCTTTGGCACCAAGATTGGCAGCAAGCTCTTCAGGGCAGACGGCCCCAAGATTTGATGGCAGGTCAATGGAAGGAAGAAATTTCTTGTCAAGTCAAAGGCCACTTTCATTGGGTGGTTTCCTTGAACCAAATAATATCACTTATGGGGGAAGAGGTTTGTTTGGTGTGCACACCAGAAACTGCTGATGCCTGAAAATGGAAAAAGAAAAATATTTAAAGAGGTTTTAATTGCTTTTAATCTTGAGGTTTATTGGCCTCTGCATTTCTATGTAAAAGAACCCATTTTCCCACTGTAAAAAATGTTTCAATCTGGGATAAGTAGGGTCCTTCAGGGATTGGAATAATTTTACCAGTGATAGCAATCAGTGTCAGACCTGCCACAAAATTAAACTTCTGAGTATAAAGGATCCTTAACTCCATTTGTTGAGAAAGGCATAGTTTTAGAAGTCAAGTGCATTGCAGTACTGCAGAGCCAGAACTGAGCAATGCATGCCAAAATCTTTAAGTTCAACTTGTCCCTCCAATGGAACTACTTTCCATTGCTGACCCCTCCCTATCAATCAGATTCAAGCAAAATTCCACCATGCATTTCCCCCTCCCATTCACCCTCCCCAAAGTCCATGGCAGACTGTCACCAAGCACAAGCAAGCATGAGCTGGCAGCTGACCCTCTGGCTTCTATTGGGAACACAGTTACCCAGCACAGGCACTGCTGCCTGGTGGACTCCTGTCTCTTGGTACTCCTCAGGGTTCAGAGATGTTACAGGTATCCCTCCTGCCCTCCTTGGGCATGTTGTCAAACTGTTCAAAAGACACTTGCTGATGAATTATTGCTCAAGTGTTCTTTATTTGCCCTGCTTGCAGTCTAAGTTTATGTCATTTCTGCTAATTCTGCTAATATTTATTGTGATATATGGAAACGGAGGAACTGTCTTGTCTTCTCAATGAAGAGATCATCTCAGCTTGGTTGACAAAAAATAAGGACGCTGTGGATGCTCTTCTCCACAGCATCCTTTTTTTTGTCAACAACGCAAGAAGTTCAGAACTGAAGATCTATTATAATCACAATTTGGTGTTATTTGCTAATTAGGGTATAAAGCCCAGTGCCCACTTTCAGGCTGGATTTTTCTTTCCCTCTCCCCCTCAACTGATTTACCATAGGAAATAAGTGAGGTCATTAGCTCGCAGCATCACTGTGAAATGGCTTCTAAAGTGCCATGAAACTCGTGAATAATTAGATAATCATTATTAATTCATTTGAATTCATTTTAACAACTGTCATTGCAAATCTGCTAAGTGGCACTAGCATGAGGCAAAAGACAGGTCTATAGGAATTCAGCCCTGGAAGGCTGAGAACTCAGGAGAGGCCATCCCCCAGACACCCAGAATAATTTTGTGGCGCCCCCCCCCCCATGAAAGGGGAGAAAACTAAAGCAGCTATGAGAGGTTCCCCTCAAGACAATTCTCAAAAAGAAAAATAGCTGCCTGAAAAGCTCAGCTCAGACTTAGGTTAACCAAGGATTCAGAAAGCTCCAAGAAGCTGCCCAGCTTTCTCTTTGCATAGTACCTGAAGGAGCTGCCTGCCTTTTTGAAACTTATAGGATTTTTGATGTAAGTTTTCACAGCCAGTATTTGATGGGCTTTGGAATTTAGTAACCATAGTCTATGCTACTGGTTTCCTGATATTTCACTGGCAGTTGAGGCTGGCATCTTTCACAGACAACTGAACATGGAACTGCCTGGGTTCCTGTGTATACCTGGTGTCCTGACTGCTGATTGATCTTTAGAAATTGGTGACTGCTAATTGGCATTTAATCTTTAAAGACCACTCAGCAGTCAAACTGCAAAGTCTACAGCTAGTCATACTTGGCTATAAAGATGGGACCCAGTCAATCCCTGCCTTAATGTTTCTTGTTTGTATTTAGTTATCAGTAAGTCAAATGCAGGCAAAGTTGCTTAATATTTCTTTAACATTTAGCACTGATTCAAGCATTGAGTATTCTAACATTTCTAAATTGCCAATCTTTCTAAAAAAATGCCCCTTCCCACAGGGCTGCTGGGCAGATGGGGAACTTCAGAGATGTGGGCAGAAACATCATCCTCAGGCCCTAAGCTGTATAGGACTTGATAAGTACCTTGAAATGTATTCAGAGACAAACTGGTCACCAGTATAGCTTTTAAAATAAACATGTTATAGTACTGAAAGTGTACTGCAAACAGAAGAGTTACTATATTTTGCAACTGTTCAAGCTTAGTCCTAGGCTGCATTGTCTTCAAGGGTCCCCTTTCACCCCTGTGTAAAGTGAATTTCAGTAATCAGGAGATTACAGGGCCATGAATGGCCACCATCTCCCATCCCGTGCAGGTGCCCTGCAGATCATCAGGTGCAAACTTTACTCAGTGGAGATGAAGTTTCCTCCTTAGGCTCATTCCACAGAGTAGACTGGCCTGCAGGCTTGATTTAAACCTGCCAAGGGCTTTGCCTATTGCAGCAGTTAGTAGTTAGACTTTCTGACAAAAATTAAACAACTTTTGTGTTTATACTATGTTTTACAAGCTCTTCCCCTGCTACATTCCATTACAAATATATTCAGTAAAAACAAATACAGTTCTTGCTTATCAAACCCATGTTTCGCTATGAAACCATGTGCGCCGGGTGAGTTTTTGGGGAAGACAATAAGGGAGAAAAAATTCTGCCTCTGCCTACCAGCATCCATCGGTGTCCATCTGGGTAGCGTCCTGTCAGTGTGAGTTGAAGGCTGTTTGGAAACTGAAACAGTATTTCCTGTGTGAGCAAGGACACAGCAGGGAGCCTGGGCATGACTTAGCTCAACTGTTCTGTACTAAAGCTGCTTGATGCTGTGAAACTGAAACTCCTCTCCTCTGCTTGTTTTGCATTTGGAACAGACTTCTTTTCAGGTGGGGAGGGGGAATAGAACTCCTTAGGATCAGAGTGTGTTAATAATATACAAAATAACAATGCCCTGGTGGTCATTTCGAAAAATATTTTCTTAGTGAGCCCCTAAAAGCCAAGAGGAACATACATGCCAAATTTCAGGTTTGTAGGCTTTAAAGTTCTGGAGATTTTAAAGTTCTGGTGATGATGCGTGAGTGGTATTTCGCTTTTATATATATAGATTTGATTGAAAACTTGCATCTGCCCAAGGTGAAGTAAGACCCTTACTGTTTTCTCTTTCCCTCAGAGGACCTTAAAAATGCCATTAAATAGCACCAGCCTTATTGGAAAATCAAGCAACATTAACTCATTATGTCAATAATTCATGGATCCTTTTTTCTAAAGTGGCAACATCGCACCATCAATCTGCAAAACTGCCACTTCTCCCGAGTGTGTGCAGTGTTCATAATGGGTTTCCTAACAATGTACTTTTGGAACAGGGTCACTGAATACAACCCAGCCAACATACAGGCCTGACCTGAATCAGCCAAACTAGCAGCTTATTGAGGCCAATTACAAACTATCAAGATAATGGCCCATCTGAAACCATTTCCAAGGGGACTCTTTAGAAACATGAATCTCTTTTTAAGAGTGAATATACAGGAAAACTGTTGTGTGGAAACCATCAGGACTACTACATTCAAACCATTGACATTTGAGAGGTATACAGGCCTGAAGGGCTAGCTTGGCAATACAAGTGTTCAGTTATAATCAAAAAATATCCTCTGATGGATTCAATCCCAGAAAGCAACTGGCCATAATCCCTATCACCTCTGGTTCCTACTTGCCTGCTCTCATTTTTCATATCATTTTCTACCCATGTAGGGATTCGGTCACCAAGATGGCCACTAGTCAGTTTCACAGAGCAAAAATTGTCAAAGGGATTGTGGATCCATATAATCTTTCCTGATATTTTCTTTCATCCCAAAAGTCATTTTTCTTTTATAGGTGATCTTCTATATTTACCTGAACACATGTCAATAATGGTTTGTTGTGACAATAATCCTATCAACTCACTGCCAGCTCTGAACAACCTCAAATGCTAGAGAAAGCCCCATCATAGGACAGAGCTGTGATCCATTTCATCTAAACATGCCCCCATGAGAAAGGCCCCTTGTCTGTCTACCTCCTCTTCTTTCTGCCTGCCTGCTGCGGGAGGGGAGGGGAGGGGGGGCTCCTCTAGCCAGGCAACACAGCCTTCCTTCTAGGAAAGACAGGTTGGCTTCCACAAGAACTTCGGAGAGAAAAACATTTGCAGTTGGGAGCTTCTCTCTGACTGGAGCAGGTGGGATTCTTGTTTGCATCAGTGTGCTAAGTATGGTCAAATCCTTCCAGAGTGCTGCAAAGCTACCAGAAACAGAGTGACAACTGAAAATGAAATAAAAAATGCAGGAAGCCAAATGGATACACCTTTAGAAACATCCACAGTCTGAACTAAGAGGCAGCTAAGCTAGTTGCCCCATGGAGTAGATTGCTTTGCAAAAAAAAAAAATTCCTCCCTGAGGCTGCCAAACAAGCAAGCATGGGAATGAAGCCATTTGGCTCTCCAGAAAGGATAAATGGACCTTGGTTCCCACCACTCCCTTCAGTAGCAACGATGATGAAAGCCGCCAAGCAGAGTTCTAGACTAGAGGGATGTCACCAAATCTCTCTTGCAATAGATCAGCACTCGTACTTCTGTTAACAAACAGGCTCCTGTCTCCAGGTCTTTCTCTCATATCCTTTGGGAACATGATTTATGATTGTAAGTAAAGTTACCTTGAGGTAAGACGGGGAGCCTATACATTGTATAAATGAACAGACATGCAATCAGAACAAGATAAAATGTGTTAAACCTCCATGAATCTATTATTTCTTTATTTTCTCCTCTTGGTGACAGGCCAGAAGTAGAACAAGGGAATATCTTGCTTGTACATCTGGCCAGTTTTACCACCAATGCCTACCTTACAGAAGACAAAAAGGGCCATGGAGCTCTAATGCCCTGCAGACAATTTGGGATACTGTTAGTCACAGATGTTTAATTTAATTACAGAATAATGAATTACAATTTTCCTAAGGGGAAGTTGACTTTCCTTGCCAAGGAGGTGTTTAGTGCCTGAGCATTCATGTCCACTACCTAGACCTTCGATTAACCAGTGGCCATTAAGAATGCATGGGGCTTTTTACTGACTATATTTTTTATGCTGCTTTTAATCACTTGCAATGTTTTAAAGACCATTACATGGTAAACTATTACAAATTAAAATTTTAAGCTTATGTGGTTGTTAGTAAAATATTTTCCCCATCTCAAAACTACAGAATTTGTGTAGCATGGAAGCAAATTCCAAGTACTTGAGAAGTTAGGGAGGAGCCTTTGAAACGGGCTCAGGATGGGATCCAGCAATGAAAATAGACAACTGAGAATGAAGCATCCCAAGGAGTGCAAGGCCTACTGTGGCTTCTTACATTCCAGGGCTTACAGTCTCATTCTTAAATGGGATTTTGGCATCTTTGTTCTGTAAGTTATCTTAACTCTTAAAAAAAACAACATCAAAAGATAAAAACCTAAAGTGAATGATGAGGATAAACCTGACAATTGACAAAAACCTCCTGCCTCAAGGCCTGAAGCATGCCCAGGTCTTCACTATCTGCAATAGGTCAGCAGGGTTGAGTGTGTGTGTGTGGGGGGGTGGGGTGTCAATCTAATCTTGATGTTCCAGAGTTCTTCCAAAGGCAGTCAGAGTATATTTGAAGGAACAGATGTAGGAGTAAGCTGAGAAGAAAACATGAGGGCTTCTCAAGCAGCATCAGCCAAGAATAGTGGACACACTTCTATGTCTGCAACAATTCCTTGTTCTCATGGAGAAATTCAACCACTCTTCTAACACATCTTGCAGGAACACAGTTTGGATACCCAAGGAAGTGGCTTGTTTATACCTGTTGAATAATAATATGAATTATGTTTTTGATATTCTAATTTGAAAGATACAAGCCTGCTCTCTGATAATTTTCTGACCCATGGCCACCCAGCCTCTCTTTAGATACTTCCAGCCATGAGTGTTCACTATTTTCTAAGGAAATCAGCATGTTTGAGTCGTTCTTACAATCATATAATTTTTCCCCATGTCCAACCAAAATCTGACACAAAGGCTGCTGAAAACAGTTGTAGGTACCTGCTAGCATGATGGCTCCACTGATCAGAAGAATCTCACCTGGACTCCCCAGTTCTTCTGCAGAACCTTCCCCATCTTCAACATTTGCTGTGGTTATGCAGCTCTCATACTTGATCATGCCCATGGTACCTGGGATGAATCACAAGGCATTATATTCTTTCAATAGCAAGCCCACCCTTCCAAATCTTGAGAAGATTAAAATGAATTCAAACAAAAGTCAACATTAAAATAAAAATGCCCTTCCACATATTGTTTCCACTCAGTGGAGTTTAGTTTCCCACTTTTTTGCCTACAAGAGAGCAGCAAATGCAGCAGCACCTCTAAAGCAAGTGGAAGTCTTCTTTCCTACTGCCATCAAATTGTGTTTTCCAGCAGGATTTGGAAGAGTAGCTATGAAAGCAGCTCACATTAGAGTGAGCACACGTCTGGGTCCTATAAGGTTACAACTGGATTAGATGATCCTTGTAGTCCCTTCCAGCCCCCAATTCTTGGACTCTCCATGCCAGGGAAACAGGGAAGAAAAGAGGCAGGCCCGCAGAGATCACTCCCCTGAATATGCACATACTGTACAGTAATCCATTACAGAGATTTGGGGTTTTTTTAGGAGGGATGTTCACACAAATATCAGCAGGAATTACCTGTTATATTACTAACTTGCTAGCACTGCTGCTGTGCTTCTGTGGATGCTTAACTGTCTCTCCCACACAGCACACATTGTACATGGAATAAGAGAACATTTTTAAAGGATCAGATTCCATGCATGGGTACCCCAAATATATGCTTCCATATGAAGCTTGACCAATGGCCTATTGGAATCTATCCTCCAAAGGTTTGGGACAAGGCTGGCATGGCGCCTGGACAATTAGATTTTTGTATAAAATGCTCGGCAAATCTGATTTCTGTTGCATTAAGGAGTTCTCTGCTAAACAACATGAAGGAGCAAAATCAGCTGCAATTCTACAGGCTCTTCCAATGCGTTTCCTTCAATACTTGACCACTAATGTTAGAGCTACACTTGTAAATGAGTGTTGACAAAGTGAGAGGAATCAACTGCAATCACGGGCAAGAGATGGATGAGAGAGCATTAAATTGAGTTGTGTATCTTTACAGGAAAGAGCTGTAACCTGACGCATTGCTCTAATGGACACCAGCTGAAGCGCAGCCATGGAACAGCCTCTGGCCAAAATCTTAAACGCAGCTGTCTAAGAAGAACCAAGGACAACTCTGCTCTAGTCACTCGAGTCAGTCCTTTCATTCCATTGTATGAGGGAGGGGGATTCTACAAGGACTCTACAAAGACACAAGGCGGTGCTATCACCAGGTCTCTTTTTTTTAAGCACCACTGCTGGAAGATGATGCCCAAACCTACAAAGGGCTGAGCATCCTTCTAGGGTCATGGCTGAGAGCAACTGGCAGCAATTCTTGGTATAATTTGGTGGGGGATGGGTGGCACTGTTCACCTAAGGAGGAAAGTAAACATAAGGGTCGTAAATGTGGATTTCACCACGCTTCTGCCTCCATAACTTAATAGGGACAGGCCTACTGACAGGCCTCATTGCTCTGCACTTCCTCCTGAAATCACTGTTGTGAACTTACCAAAAGCTGTACCCAGCGAAGGGGGGTTCTTGGCCCCCACTGACCCCCACCTGGTAGAATTTGTTTGCCCACAGCCTCCAGCCATCATCTTCTGCTCCATGCTCTGTTCCACTTCAGCCAGCAAAGTTGCCTGAATAGCCTCCATCACCTGCCACAGACAGAGAGGGCGAATTAAATTTCTGTTGAGACAGATTTGATTTTGCAGGCCTCTTTGCCCAACTCCTTCCCCAGAAGGGATGAGTATTCTTGAGCGGTTCAGGGAAGGAGCAAAAAGAGCTAAATTGGGGTCTCCTAGCAGCAACAGCCCAGTTGCAGGCTAGGTGAAAGGAAAGTGCTGGAGGAAAAATATTCCAAAATATCCCATTCACTTATCAAGTTAGCATTTCAGGGAAAGGGCTGGGCACATGTTTTCTTCTATATGCAGGGAATGTTTATCCTGAATTGTTCAAAAGTTTGTCCTACAACTAATAGCTTTTACATGTACAATTAAACAGTCTTGATACCTATGCCAGCCAGCAAGGCCTGACATGCAACCTGTTCTGAGATAGGAGTTAGCCACATGGTACTTCTGCAGATGAGGGGGTCTTGAGGAAGAGACCAGCAGGCTGTGGTTTCTTCTGTTCAGCTCCCCTTCTAGTTGCTGTCCTCTGTTTGGAAGAGGAGAGCCAGAGCAGTCCCCTGGGCACCCTGATAAACAGTATGGCCAGGGACCATAGGTATGGCCAGGGACTCCTATATTGAGCATCAAACAATTTAGCTGAGTGCCAAGTTGTCACTTTCATACAAAATTCTATACAATGTGCCAAAGGAAATGGCCCACAGCATGGGAAAGAAGAAATGCTTCCCACTCAGAATTAACTTCCACTTTGTTGACCCACAGTGTCTGCAAAACTGTACCGCAGATGAAACCTGGGGGGATTTTAAGACCTTGGAATGGTGTTCATTTCTTACCTCTACGGATTGGTCTCTCCAGCAAGAAATTAGCTTGACAAATAAACGATTATCTGCCTCACAAACAGGGAACCTCAGCATGTCTGAAGCGGAAGACACATTATCAGCTGGCATTTTGTTCCTACAGAATATAATGTTCTCTAGAAAGGATCCCTTCCCTTGATGGTTGCTCAAGAGTGACATGTGACATGAGAGCAGGAGGGCCTTCAGCAAGAATGCTGACTGTGAGCTGCCAGATTGGTCCAGTGGGGGTGGCAGGTAGCTGCTTGCAGATTTCCCAGCTGAGAGTTGAGGATTGGGGACTGGCTCAAAGTCACTCCAAAGCAGAACTAGAGAGCCTGTGCCTTCCCCCTTCCCCTTTCTCTTATAGCTCCTTTCACTCGGTTTAGGGTCATCTATGCTAGGTGTTACTTTGACTACGTTTGGCCTATGAGCAAATAAATAAATTATATTTACTATTGTTCCTGAAACCTTGGTAAAATTTAAAAACAACATTTTGTAAACAATTGCATTACAAGAAGTTCAATTTTGCTGAGGCAAAAGTCTGTCAAAATTAAACATCTCATTAATCTCACCAAATGATTTTTAAGTGTTCTTTTACCATTTTTTTCAGCACCAAGACTTCTATTTGCCTTGGAACTTTTTTTTTAACTTGCCTATATTTGTCATTTCTTTTTTGTGAACGATATTGGAAGCGTTTTATTTAATAATAAAATTTTATGTTTTTTATTGGAATAGGGTTTTTTAGGGGAGGGGATTTTAAATTTTTTACAGCTTTTGGTAATATTTCG
>JANHFN010007201.1:0-11554 GCA_032468175.1 Toxicocalamus goodenoughensis
ACTCTACTCTACTCTACTCTACTCTACTCTACTCTACTCTACTCTACTCTACTCTACTCTACTCTATTCTATTCTATACCAAGAAAGCTCCTTCTTCTGCAGAATTAACAATCAAATGGGACAGCAAAAGAAAAACAAGCAGTCAAAAACTTACTTTCACATTTGAAATGCTCATGATTTCAGTATATAGAGTATTTTATTTATTTGTTCCAGCAATTAGCTTTTTTTCAAAGGAGGAGGAGGAAGAGATTCCCACAGTGGCTTATAAGAAAAAAGTCTTGTCCTTGACCTCCAGATTAAAGATATTCAATAATTCACAGAGAAAGACTTCAGATGGAGAAGGAGAAAAAGCATGACAGCAGCAGCTTTTTCAATAGTCAACATGAATGGGAAGGTTCTAGGTCAAGGTTTTCATTATTTCTACTGTTGACTTTGCTTTTGTTGTTATCTCCTTTTGCTTTCTGTTCTTAGGTCGTGTTTAGTTGGCTTCTACATGAAGCCTGATGAAACAGGATTTCTTCTCAGAAGCTCTTTTGAAGAGAAATCGAGACTACTAGCAACTAGATAAGGGTGGAAATTTGTGCTTGTCTCTTCTTCCCTACTTCGCAAGCAAGCAAGATTTCCATCAAACATAATAAAATATCTACAAAGATTATGCAAATAAAAGCATTTTCTCAGCTAATCTATGAGCCTTGTTTAGGCATTATCAAACTGACAAGCTCTCTACCTAAATCTCTATTCTTCCTTCTCCTTACTGTAGTTACGAAATACTGTTGGGTTTTTGGAAGCAATTGCAAGTTCAATATGCAGAAGAAAGGCTACATGTAATGCAGTCCAGTCAGCTTCTGTTTGGCAGGCATCTGCCCCTGAACACATAAATGCCTGCAGGGAAGCCAGTGTTATAAAACTTGTTCTGATGGGATTTGTTAGAATGCTCAACTACTGAATGGCCTAAATTCATAATTCTTGAATGAGATTCCACCCATTCAGGTAAATGTCTTAGTTTTTCACTATTAGATCGATGTCTTGGTATCTGTGCGATATTCACACCTCATGTTCCTCAGTCAACATAATGGTTAATCATTCTTTCTGACCCTCAGAAAATGTCTTGATTTCAGAAGTGATTCTAGAGCCAGTCAACCTTTTGTTTCTTTGTGTGAGGACACTCTTAATCTTTTTATCCCCAAGGCTAATGTTCTTTTTTTTTCCTTCCTCCCACTGGATTTGAATTTTGACAATGATATTTTGGGGCACATTTTGGGTTCTTACATGGGGATTAGAGAACTGCATGCTGTCCATGGATCTCTGCTCTACAGACTACAGGAATATATCTTCTTGAAGGTCTCAAGTGATGGCGCTCCCACAACGTCCGAGGGCAAGCTTCTCCATTGTTGATTGTTCTCACTGTCAGAAAGTTTCTCCTTATTTCCAGGTTGAATCTCTCCTCATTCAGTTTTCCATCCATTATTCCTTGTCTGGCCTTTGGATGCTTTAGAAAATAGCTTGACCCCCTCCTCTCTGTGGCAAACCCTCAAATATTGGAAGACCGCTATCATGTCTCTCCTTCTCTTCACTAGACTAGCCAGGCTCAGTTCCTGTAACCGTTCTTCATATGTTTTAGTCTCCAGTCCCCTAATCATCCTGGTTGCTCTTTTCTGTACTTTTTCTAGAGTCTCAACATCTTTAATAAATGGGGCTAATAAATTAGACCCCATGCCATTACAACCATTTGAGTCTGAAATCCCTGATTTCAAATCTCATTTATTTATTTTTAGATCATGTGATCAACCTTTGTGAAAGTTATACAGAACAGTGCCTGAAGGACAAAGGAACCAAACAAAAGTTATTTGGATACCAAACAATAAACTTTTGTACCACTGCCTAATGCCTATTTTTACTTGGCCTTCAATGTTGCTCTTTAAGAATTGATTGTTCTCTGAAGCCTTGAATGGTAAGTTTTATTCGCATAGTACGTATACCTAATTTTCTAAAGAAAAGAGCTCGGAATGCAAATATAGTATTTTACTTAAATATGAAGTTATTATAAGTTATCATAAGTCACTTCAATAGCAATAATTCAGTGAAAGGGCTTTCAACAATAACAAAGCTTGAAAAAAAGCAAAAATACTTAATACCGCTTAGTGCAAAGGCCAGCATTTCTACCTATTATTACAGATTAAGAGATATTGTATTAGTACAGTTCAGTTTTCACACTGAGAAAAATTTATGCTTTTTTCTTCTTTGTCTACCTAGGAACATTTTCTTCCAAGAAAATTTTTTTTCAGTACATGTGTCTATATAGTTGTTTTGAACTTGTAACTAATAGTAGATTCCCTTCTTTTCTTTTAAAATTTTTATGAAATATAGCTGTCATATACAATATTGATAATATACAATATAAAATAAAAGCAATTTTGATTTATATCAGATACATTAAAACTCCAGTTAAGATGCATGCAAGCAGCACATAAAGGTTCTGGAGATGCCTCATGGCATGCTGAAATACATTAAAGATGCTATAGAAGGATTTTTTTAAAAAAAGATGCTGACTTAGCACAGAGGTGAAAATTTATTTCTAACCTCTCTGTGAACTGGGGACATCTGCTTTGTCAGCTATTCTTTCAAACCAATTGGACATAATTTATTACTATAGTCCTATACAAGCTATAAGTGACATGCCATCTACAACAACAAAGTTCTCTGGGCTCCTGATGTATAGTTCAAAATATGCAGCCATCAGGTATACTGAGTCAGCCTTGTTGCTTGACTGATCAAAGGCATCAGGTATATTGTTCCCTGTCCATAAGGTTTAATTGAATATAAATAAGGATTAATTTAGCTTTCAAAAATTTAAGATCCCTATAAAAATAACTTGACATCCTTACTTCCTGACTCAAAGAAGTTCTGTAAAGTCCAGCAAAAACAAAAGCAAAACTAGTCATACATCCTGTTGCTCTTTGCTGGACACTTTAAATATGTTGTGCTAAGCTTTCATTTTGAAAAGGTGAAGTGGCATACTTAAAATGTTACTGTGGTGAACCCTTGAAGCTATGAAGCTGAAATAAATGTTAATCTTAATATTCCATTCCATTGCTGCTGCTTCATTATGCCCTGTGTTTGAGTGTTATTCAGAATTTTGAATCAGTTGGACTCAAATATTTTTCTCTTCAAATCTTGTTTCCACCATTTCATATTTGTATGCCATCTTGTCATCTTCAGTTCTAAATTTGATCAGAATGTGGCTGATTTCCATATCTTAATTAATCAAATAATAAATACAATCCTAATCCTTACACTGCATGTTGGGATATCCTGGAGCACTGCACAAACTCACAGATGAGCCTCAGGATACCGTGTGTGCACGCACACTCATGCACACTTACTTTGAATTCATTGCTGAATCCTGGAGACAATCAGAAGTCTCTAAAGTTTTCTTGGGGGAAAAAAGGAAATAGTTCATTATTACCTTCTTCTGAGGACATTGAATTTTCAGATGTATGGTTGGCTAGCAATTTGGACAGTTTTAAAAAGGGATTATACAGAAGCAGCATTTATTTTAGCACAAAATTCTTGAGAGTTCTTGAGTTCTTGAAGATAGTTATCTTCAAATGCTGCTTGGTGACTTCCAAAATCATTAGTCTTGCTACTACAGTATATATATAACAATGATGGAATAAATAGGCCTTTAATTTGATTCAACTAGTTTTTATATGTTTAGCTATAAACAAACAAACACACAATGAATCTTGAACTGATCCCTTCTCTTTCTAGTTGAACAAAAAGAAATCCATTCTTCCATCATTTGCTGTTGGCATATTAAACAACCTGTGATCTGTTGAGTAATCATTTCAGAGGTATTTCTTTACCTAAACAGAGAAACTGAATATTTTTTGGTGGGCAAAATCAAATCTGCGGGAGGAGTAGTGATTTCTGATTTGCTGTCAACTTCCCCATTGAGTTTTCATCTGGGAAAAAAGCAGTGAGCATCAGAAATCCTTCCTTCCTTCCAAGTCTTCCAGATGATATCATAGCATTTTGAGAACAAGACATCTGTTCAATATTCTGGAAAACTGAACATGAATTACTTTAAGTATTCTAGCATTAGTAAAGATGCTCCTTTCTGTACCATCTGCAATGTTTTTCCTCAGACATTATACGCCTTTATTCTTTCATTGTAACATTTTACATGTGTCTTTTGACTATGATTATATAATTTTTAAGACACTTATTTCAGCAAGATATTCTGTGGTTTTAAGTGCTGCCCCACTGTATTTCTCAGATATAGGGAGACAGGGGGGAGGGAGAGAGAGGGGGAATGATATAAAATAATAGACTCTGTTGAGATGTAGATAGTGTAGATAGACATCATGGTGGCGCAATGGATAGAATGCAGTACTGCCCACTGCCATCAGTTCAATCCTGACCTGCTCACGGTTGACTCAGCCTTCCATCCTTCTGAGGTTGGTAAGATGAGGACCCAAATTGTTGGGGGCTATATGCTGACATTGGTAAACTGTTCAGACAGCGCTGAAAAGTGCTATTGATATTGATATTGCTATAGGGCAGGAATGGGCAATTAATTTTTGCAAAGCTGCATAAGAAACTAGAACTATTGGGGGGGGGGGGCTGAACCAATAGGACAATGAAGGTGTATAGACACATGCACACAGACATACGTAAACTACCTTCAAAATAACAGTTTTGTACTGTGTTGTACTATGAGCTGGATAGGAATAGTCAAATAGCCAGATATGGCCCATTGGCTATAAAATGCCCAGATCTAGTATAGCAACTCTTATGATTTTTCAATATTTAGGCTATACACATGTATTTTTGGAGGTATCTTCAACAAGCTACTAGCTGAGGGGGGAAATGGTTTCCTTTCTTTCATAAATATTTGCCAACTTTGGTGATGCTTTTTCCTATTTCAGTTTGCTAAAGAAATATATGGCAAAAGTTTAGAAACAAGATACAAATAATCCTTCTTAACAACCACAATTGGGACTGGCAAATATGTACTAAGTGCCATGGTCAGTAATTAAAACATGTGTGGCTGTGATAGATTTCAAATCTCACTTCCACATGGTCATTAAGTGAATTACTCATGGCCATTAAGTGAGACATCATATGACTGTGACTTCCAGCTATCCATTGAGTCTGCTGATTGGAAGCTAGTTATGAATGGTTCAATCACATGACCATGTGCATAACACTGCAACAGTCATAAATGTGTGCTGTTCGCAAAAGTTCAAAATTTCAATTACACAACCATAGGGATGCTATAATGATCATAAGTCCAAGGATTAATCATAAAGCTACTTTTTGCCATGTGATAACTTCAAATGGTTGCTAAACAGGGCAGTTGTTGTTATCTGTAATTGGAAAACAGCCCATGTCAGTTGATCTTGTTTAATATTCCGATCATCAGATCACGTAGTAATAAATAATGCTATATTATATTATTATTATTATTTTTTTCTTCAGCGTTTGTCCCACATAATTGCTATCCCTTGTTGTTGTGGTCTGGGCACCTGGATGGAGCTGGGTGATTACTGGTCGGATGCCCTTCCTGTCACCAATGCAGAGTTATATTCAGCAGATATATTTTCGTCCTGCCCAGGGAGTGAAATATCTGCCTCTACCTCCTGATTGTGAGGCAAGAGCTCTACCTCTAGGCCACTGCACCACCCTGCTATATTATATTATTATTATGGAAAATTGAAATAGACACTAATTATAGATAATCTATCCGCTGGTTTTAACCAATTTTAGTCTGCACAGAGTGGGTATAATCTATGCTTCTAGCATCAAGAACTGTACAATTCACCTCAACACTCAGTGCAATTCATTCATAAGGTGAGACAGGAAATGTTTGCTTTGACCAAGTGGCTTCCACATAGACATGTACATTGTACATTGCCAGAAAAATTGCTGAAAAATTAGAGCAATAAAAGAGTTCAGTTATTTCAATTTGTACTTTAAAATGTTGCTTCATACATCAGTTTATTAAAGTGATTCCATCAGATCACTTTTCAATTTAATTATGTCAATAAAGTTTTGCACAGTTCTACTCAATATATTTCAGCACCTGTCAGAATACAGGCCAAACTAGTTTCATATCTGTTATTGCAATGTGCTAAGGACAGCGCATCATATCTAATAATGGGAAATTTTCATGTAGACCTTGAATTGCTAGTTTTGCTGGCTAGAAACAGTTTTGCTGGCTGTTTCTTCTATACCAGTGTTGGCAAACCTTTTTGGCAACGAGTGCCGAAACGGGAACATGCATGTGTGTGGGAGAGCACCAGACACCAGAAGAGCAGTTCCCTGGTGCACATGCATGGGAGCACTGGGAATCTGAGTTTCTGGTTTCCAGCATGTGCATGCATGCTGGCCACCTGGTCTTCCTGTTTCTGGCTTGCATGCACACGTGAAGAATAGTTGGCCGGCATGCATAGGCACACCAGAAACCAGGAGCTTAGCTTCCCAATGCATGCATGAGTGCCAGGGAGCTGCTCTTGCAGTTTCCAGCACTCCCACATGCACAAAGACCAGCTGGCTGGTGCGCATGCACATGCCAGTACCCACAAGAGCAATAGGTGATGGCTGGCATGCCCAGAGAGATGGCTCTGTGTGCCACTTCTGCCACCATCACGGCTTTATACATTGGGAACAATCCTTTCAATTGCTCCCATGTGTACAACGGAAAACAATGGAGTGCTAAAACAGAACCTTCGAGAGATAGGTGTTTAAAGTATGTTTGACAGAGAAAGTTTAATGGTTGCCTGCCTCCTGCTAGATTTAGAGAACTTCATTTCAGGCCTCACAAACCATTGCTTTTGTATTATTACTCTTCATATATACCTGGAAAAAGCCAGATGCTTTATCTGTAGAATAGCAGATGTCCCAATTTTCCCCATTCTGCCCAATCAACTATACTTTAGTAGCTGCTGTTTGCCTGGCATACCTTTGAAATTGTAAAGTAGTGGTAGTCATTCAAAATGGCAGTGGATAGAATGTGCTTCTCAGGTCTGTTGCCTGTAAATACCCTCTATGAATTGGCATTCAAGCCATTACTGTAAAGGAGTACTACTACTACTGCTTTGGAGATTGAGTTACAGAACATTATTCCTTGCCAGTGGTGTGCAGAATTTCCGAAGGCTGAAGGCAGACATAAAATAAAAAGACCAGGTGTTCACAGCATGTTCACACCTGCCTCCAGAGCCTAACCTCACAACAAAATTGTCAAATGAGCCTGTCAATCTAATTTCCACCTGCCTATTCACTCCTTCTTGTTCCTGCTGCTTCCTCATCCTCTGCTACATGGGGAAATCTGACAAAGCATCCCATCACTGATTTCCAAATATGGGAGGAAGATTTGTTGCTTTCCCACCTGCATGATAGTTCATTCATCCTTGCCAGTGGAGGAAAAGTACTGATTGAATAAGACTTTGGCTGACAAGCTTTTTATTCTGGTTCAGTAGTGACATCAGACTGAAAAATTTGCAATGAACCTTCTTATACTACATCAATCTTCAACCCTTACATGTTTCTGAAGTGAGCCAGCTGCCCGTATAGGATGCAATTTTGCAAAATCTCACGGTAGTCATTGCAATCTATGCAGCACCTAAAACCTTCCCCATTAGATTTGAATCCATCATTCCCTTTCTGTTAAAAATAATCCCCAAACTCCTTTTCTTGATTTCTTCCTAGCCTATGAGAAAAATAATTTGATTCAGAATCTTGATTATTATAAGAGTAGGCAATGCACAATTTGTCCTATAAAATTCAGCATCAGTCCTAGCTCCAGTCACAAAATTATGGTAAGCTAACTGAGACAATTTAATTGTGAAGAATATGAGGCATTTCTCAATGATTTAATGTCAAGAAGTTGATATCAAGTGGTAATATTTTTTCACAAAATATATGAAGTGTAGGAAAATCACAACTTGATATATACATATAAGATAATACAGTATTATATATACTGGTTTCCGTAAATGGGAAAAATGTAAATTACTGTTTGTAGTAAAAGGACAAAAACAAATAAAAGTTGCTCCAATTACAGGAATTCTAAAAGTTAACACTGACAACAAGTAGAAAGTGAGATTACTTTCTTCCTAAATTCTTGATTACACTATTCTCTAGTCAGGTTCAGTTCTAAGAAGAAATATGGTCTTTCTTCTTCATCATTAATAGTTGCCTTTGTTAACAAACCGTCCTTATAGACTACATTTTCCCCATTACTATCACATCAACAAGAAAAGCAAGATAGGTTGATTCATTCAGTCCCCTCCACTGAATTCTTTCAATACTGTCACATTCTTCAATGGGCTGGAAGATTCCAGTATAAATTTCCATGGAAGATTTAGAACCCTGGAAGATTAGGCTTGTAAATTGTGTATAGCACTGTTTGTCAATCTCAATATTTGTGGAACAAAAGTATTTGAAGTCATACTAATATTTGAGTGAATTTTTAAAAATTGCATCAAACAATTTGATGCAAAAATTGACCCACAGTTAAAAAGAGATATTTATGAAACTGAGATGAACCAAAAATAGAATTATTCATTTATTACCAGGGTCTAACATCATAATCATCTTTAGAATATTATTAATGACAAAATGCATTATGTATGAGTGTTCTAGCATTTCTTCAGAAAGTTTCTGAATATTTTTAAATCTTGCATGTTTAGTAAGAATCAGAAGACAGGGGAGGGAGGGAGAGAGAAAAATACATGATATAAACTCCTTCTCTTTTTTGACAATGTTGGTAGAAACAATAATAAACATCACAAAATTTCTACACCTGCAGATGCTAAATTATTGATCTCCTCTTGAAGATTTGACAAACACCATTCTGAAGGAACAACTTTGGTTTCTTGAGAATTCTTTAGAATGATAACCCAATTTATGTTTTCTGTAATAATTAGCACAGCAGAGTAGTAAAACTGTCTTTGCTGAGTATAGCAGATTTAAATTATATCATTGCAATAAAATCAATACAATAAGAAACTAATAACACACATCCACGCCCCCATCAAGACATCTACTCAATGTATTTCTTGGGATCTGAAGCCCCTTATGTTGATTTTAAAAAAGGTTTATGTACATATTAGCCATTTTTATTACCACTCTATGATGCTGGCTTTCTACCTTCCATTACAGTTTGAAATATCAGCCACTATGCTGTACAGTAATCAAAAAAACATTTTCCTTACTAGCACTTTTATAGTTATGGGAAAAGGGATTTTAAGTAAATAAAGAAACCATTATTTTACCTGACTTCACAAAGGAATTGAGAAGTAAATATATGATTGTATATTATTCCAATTTACTTTCTTGAACATTAGATCAATAATAACTAATTCTGAAATGTGAAATGTGCCTTAAAGATAATGCCTCATTAGATGAGTTTCACAAAAAGGAGAAGTGGCAGGTGTTTTATTTAAAGTCTACTTCCTAGTTTCAATATCTGGATGAAAAAAAACTTTCATTTCATTCAGGTAGGTCTTGACACTAAAAGAATATTCTTCATACTAGGGGTACAGAACAATTACATAAGGAAAGGAAATGTTCTTCCTTAAATGGTTTTTGTTTTCCTCTAAAATGTAATGGAAGCCTGCTTTATTTTATTTTTTATTTGGGTTTGGGTGTTATTGATTGTTTTTTGTTCCCAGCTAGGTGAGAGCTCTTAGCTAATCTTGATTTATCACAGAAGCACAATCTCAGTTGGATTGATTCATATCTGAACTGAAAAATTCTGGATTGTAGATTAATTTAGAAAAAGAATCTTAGAAGATGTCAGTGGCTAACTATCTCCTTATTCATGCCAAGAATATTGCATCAATATATCCCTGATGTCACTACTGTAGCAGTTGAACCAAACTTGAAGGAGCCTTGTTCCTGACCTAGAGCAGTATTGTCAAGTTTCAAAAGCCATTTTTTGCTGTTGCAACTATTATCACTTCTCACCTTGCCAATGAACAGGGGAAGTGGAAGTGGGAGATAGAACTTAGTTTTCAGACATGAAGATATGGAGCATAAGAACCAAGGATGTTTTGGCAGGTGTTTATCAGAGCCAGAAAGACTTTCTTACAACAATACCAGGAGACTCAATTGGACAATGTGACTTGCTCTAATTGGAGGGAGGCAGAACCTGAATTTTGACTATATGGGAAATAGCCAGATCTAGTTTTGCCCTCATCGGTGCCAAAATGTTGTACTCAATAAAGTTTTGCATCAAGAGATCGGAACATCTCGGCCTTGCTTATTTTGGTTGGGTTCATCAGTCAGAACTTTGACAAGTATCTCTCAACCTCAGCAATTGGCTGGGAAATTCTGGAAGTTGAACTCACACAGCTTAAAGTAGCTGATATTGAGGAACCCTGGTCTACAGTGGGGAAGAATCCAGACTCCTTAGAGGTTATGCATATATTAGGCCAAGTGACAGTTTACATCTCAAGCATTTAGGTGCCAAACTTTTTCGGCAGACAAATTGTCTAGAGAAAAAAATGGGGTACATGGGTCATCTTAGAATACATTTGAACCAACCTAGTCTCTTATATGGAGTCCATCTAATCAAATCCATTAACTAATATGGGTAGACCATCAAAGTCAGCCACATTTTTTCCTCTTCTCCAAAAATTCTTAAAAACTGGTCTGGTTGATATTTTTGAGTCTACCTTATATAAAAGTGAGGTAGCTAGAAATATATATACTGTTGTTTCTTTTACTCACATATCTCTTTACGATTTCCCCCACTTCCTAATCTCACAAAAGTTCAATGTGAGTACTTTTGTGATATCTTACTCTTGAATTTAACTGAAATAAAGGGAGATGAGAAGTCACAGATTTCAAGAGAGATGATTATAACATGAAAGACTGAAAATGGTCAGATGGCTGCTTGTATGTTAAAATTAATGAAAGAATCCTGCCTCCACACCTAAGATAATTTTGTCAGAATTTTAATTCACTTCCTAAATAATTCATTTAAACTTTCTTACTATGTAGAAATAAAACATTCATGATTTAAAGAAGAACTGTGATAAAATTACACTTTGAAATAAAGGCTAGTATTGTGCTTCTGGAGTGGAGACAGATATGGAAACCAAACAACTGTCCCTCCTTCTACTGTAAACAGAATGGCATGAAAGAGGCAAGTGTGTGGATACAATAATCACTATAATTTACAGAATAGGATGGCATTACCTAGCAGGATAGAATTCTTCTACTGTGAAGAATTGCAGCGGTATCATAGTAAGGTTCCCCCACCCCAATCTCTTATCAACATCAGCGTAAGGGTCATACTGTGATTTAAAAAAAATATTTTCTTTATCTTTCCTATGTAGTGCAACAACAAAATGTATAACACCAGTTACCTTGCTTTGTTTGCAACTGTTCTGCAATTGCTTGGTAGTTTCTGCATGCCAATAATATATACTTTCTCTAATTGCTTATTTTATTTATTTATTTACTTGATTTGTCAATCGCTTACAAGATAATAGGTATAAGTATATACATAGTTATGAATACATGAAATGGGTACATATAA